>JAQIWH010006174.1:0-13275 GCA_034695005.1 Cryptops parisi
CGGCACGAGTGGGAGGCGAACTCACCAACTAGAGTACCGGAGGTGGATACCCTAACCACTAGGCCACCGCGGGGCCATTTCCTCACCAGAAGACTGTATTAAATGATATAAGAGCTCAACAATTTGACATTACCTTTTTTAACTACGGTACTCCTATATCTGGAAACCAAGCCAAATCGCCTGTATAACCAAATTTTATGTTCGTGTAAAAATAAATTTAAAAAATGTCTACTTTCGGCAAGTCAAAGTGTTCCCATAAGACATTCCGAAACAAATGAGGTTATTATGATACAGTCGAACCTCGTTACCCTCCCCGCTCCCCCAACACCACCCTCACTGTTTGCTGTCGTCACTTGCCATACTGAAGTTCATCACTTGAGTCATCATATTGATTGTCGTCGCTGAAGTCACTTTCGCTGGTGGTTTCAGCTTTACTTTTTCTGGACGTTGGTTTCACGCGCTTTTGCTTGAAACTCTTGGGTGACACAAGTTTTCTTTTAAATGGTGTCCTTTGGTTTGCAGAGGCTTCTTCAATTTTTCTTTTGTAGGGAGAGCTTGTGACTAGGCTTGTCGAACCTCGTTGAGCAGATGTTGATGGCTGGATGATTGGAACTGGACTGACTGTGGGATACTGATCCTCAGACTGCTTGTTTGTTGATGGTTGATCAGCAGGACTAAGTTTAAACGATTCCCTCGTTGCTTCCCGACAAAAATCCTCAGCCCCAAAAACATTTGGATCGAAAGGAATGATCCCTGTTTTGCAAAATCCACGGACAGCAGTTTCCATGACTGCTGCACGCTGATATGCTTCATTGAACAGTCCAGCCAACTGAAGATTGCTAACTACGTAACCAGGGTGGTTACTCAACCAATTTTCTACAGCTTGAGCATAAAACAACTTGAACGAAAACATAAATCCAACACCAAGTGGTTGCATTTTCGCTGTTGAATGGGGAGGTAAACACAAAATAGAAACGCCATTTTCACGTGCACCATCTATGACATTGATGTTGCGTGTGTGCGAATAATGTCCGTTTAAAATTAAAACGACCGGGTCTCCTTTGGATGGCTTTGTAGTCGACAAGAAATGCTGAAACCATTTCTCAAACAACTCGGGCGTAATCCATCCTGACTCATGAACTGCTCCGATACTTCCTGGGGGTGCCCCATCCATTAGTTCCCGTTTCATCAGCTTCCTTGGAAAAACCATCAACGGGGGCACAAATTGCCCAGCAGCAGACATGCACGTCACCACAGTAACTAAAGAACCTCGCTCAGCTGATGACAATTTGTGCACTTCTCTCTTTCCTTTCGTGGCAACAATTCTTATAACTTCGTGTTGAACAACTGAAATGCCTGTTTCGTCAACGTTGAAAACTTTCGTCGGGTTATAGTCCACTTTCTCCAATTCCGGCTTTAAAAGGGAGAAAAAACGTTCAACACTTTCAGGGGTGAACTTCTGAATTTGGGCACGTGATGGAGATTGCGGTTTTCGAACTGATATTTGTGGATGTCTTTTTAAGAAGAGATGCATCCACTTTCGCCCAGCTGATGCTTTTTCCGATGAAAATGGGTTTTCAATATTGTTACGGATAGCAAGTTGGTAGGCCATGCGTCGTACGTCTTTCAAAGTGAGACCATAAAAATTCCTCTCCATTTCCATGCAATATCTAACCAGTTGATTCTCCAAATCTGGTGTCAGCGCTGGTTTTCGACCGATTCTCTTGTCGACTAACTGTTCACCAGTCAAACCTTCACCCTTCTTAACATAATCTTTCAAAGTTGACTTGGGAACATTGTACAGCTTGCTGGCAGCTTTATATCCCAACTCCTTATTGCGCACTGCAGCAATCGCCAGCTTCATGGAATCCTTATCCCATTGTTTCCGGGGTCCCATCTGAAGAAGGAAACAAAGTACGAGTTCCTAATTTCGTCCAGGAACAATCTTCAAACTAACATGGCGGCCCCTACCTTCTCAACAACTGATCCTGATGGCACACAACTCACACACCCTTTTCTTGACAATGTACGCAAGCCTATAACATGCAGGGAATACAAAAACAACGGTTACACTAGACGTAAAGGACTACCAAAATGACACATTGCAAGAACTCGCCTTGCCAAAAAAACGAAAAATCTTCACAAAACTTGAAAAAAGACACTTTGAATCACTGAACTTCTAATTCCTACTTTATTTGCCTTTCTCTGCTGACAGGCTGACGCCAATAGCAATCCTAGTGGCAGGACTGAGAAATCAAGGAGGGACGAAATTCGGGCCCCATACCTTACTTGTAAAAATATACCAACTTTTCTCACATATAAACAATCACAATTTATCAGTGGGGGCGAGCAGGGCACATGACATTTTTGCGCCATGTAAGTTTTACTGACATATGCTTTTTATGAAACACTAGTATTTATTTCTTTCATTTATTTGATATATGCATCCAAATGGATAAAGGTACATCACAAAAAGTAAAACACAACATAAAAAAAAATTAGTACATGAACTTACTTGAAAATAAATACAAAAATGAAAGCAAAAACAAAATAATTTAGTTGAACATCAATAAAGTGCTTAGTAAGTCTTCTTGCAAAATGTTTACAGTTATGTCGACTATCATCTCCATATTGAGTTATTGTGTTTTCCTTCAAACTCTGTGATTAAATTCTTTGGTCAGGCTGGCAACATGTTTTGCTCATTTCACAACATTCATGTGGTTTTTAGGGCAAAGTGACCAAAAACTGGCCACCACTTTTTTCATTTACGTAAATACGGTACGCTTTGAAGCTGTTTTCATATGCTTAGCGCTTTGACATGATTTCATTGTTATGCTCGGAATTAGGTAGGCTTTCGTCCAAATGTGGTGGGGAAGACGCGTTTGATTCTTCTGCTTGTAGGCCCACTTGCTTGGGCCTACAAGCACGTGGAACTAGCGCTAATTCTGGAACTAATTCTGAAACTAGCGCTGCCTCCGCATAGAGAGTGCCAGGTGCGTATGCCGCCTCTGGAATGATTGATTCATTGCAAGCGTAAATGCCACATGCTTTAAAACCTGACGATGTTGGTTTCTGTGAGCGATTTTTCCCATGCATGAAACACAATTTTACAAAAATTCTTTTGGCTCTATGTTTACAACATAGTACTGATCTCTTTCTGACATCAGAAATGAAGCTATTGTATGCAGCCAGTTTGAAGTGTGAGCTGGCAACTCTATCAGGATGATGTTTTCCTCGCGGGCTCTTTTAATAAGCTCAACGAAGCAGTGCGACCCATGTCCATCAAGGATTAAAACTTGGGGCCTCTCGTTTCCAATCCCTTTGAGGAAGACATTGTCAAACCACAGCTGTGCAATTCCATTTTTGGTCCAAACTGAATCGGATACACTAAATAATGTTCCTTTTGGGGCCGCTATCACATCTAAGGATTTCAGAGCATTACGTGTTTTTCCTTTGAAAATAATGTGTGGGGGCAGTGCTATCCCAGCTGCATTTACACAAGCAATGATTGCAACACTTTGTTTGTTTCCACAGGTTTTGTCATGGGATGTATCTCATTCCTCTTTTGCATATCACTTAGTTTGGTGTATGTTCAAACATAAGTCCAGTTTCATCCATATTCCAGATTTGGCATGGTTTATCGTCGAGTACGTGACTATCTAGTTGCGCTTTCAGTGCTTTGAAGTAAAGGCCAACTACCTCCTCATTCATTTTTTGAGGCAGTTGGTTCTGGCTTCCGTTTTACCACATCGGGATTCCTACGTTTCAGTAAACGCCACCACTTGTCAGACGGAGTCCCATTTTTTAATTTGTATCCTCTTTTCTTGGCTAAATCGCCGGCGTATCTTAAAAAGTTTTTCTTCCCAAATCCTATTCCCAATCTGGCACGTTCAGCTGCATAGTCAACGAGCTTTCTTTCATCTTTGGATTTAAACAGTGGTGGTCTTCCTGGTTTGGCTCCAAGACTAACTTTCTTGTGCAGTCGACTTTGTAGGGTAGGTCTAGGCACCTTAAAATCTTTTGCTGCCTGTCTAATGGACATTTTCCCTTCCTGTACAGCTTCAAAAGCAAGCTTCATGTCCTCCTCTGTCCACTTTAATCTCTTCTCACCTTTCCGGTTCGAAGGTCGATGCAGATGCTCTGCAATGTAATAAAATGACATGTTACCTAATAGACATGTAAATATTACAGAAGCTCATCAGAATTAGGCTACGCAAATAATTTTGTTCAAATTAATGTGTGCCACATCAACTGTAGCCTACTAGAACTAGGCTATGCCATTGACATAGTTAGACCAATCTGCTTCATTTGAATTAATGGTTGTACGCAATTAGCTGTCGTATTGTGTAGGTAAAAAATATTTCAACTTATTTTGACAAATTGCTATAAATAAATGTTTTGCATACATTATTAAGTGGTCCGAATATTCACTTTTTGAATGGCTTATAGGCCTACTATATAGGCCGAGGTTAGGCTATTGATGTTTAATTATTGTACCTGCAACTTGCCAATGTTGTGCAGTGCATCTTTATTCTGGCCTGGCCAGTATATGGACAACAACGGAGGCCAGTAATAAGACCAAGCAGGCCAATTTTAGGTCCACGTATGCCAGTATAAGGGCACTTTCACTAGGGTTGTATTCTTATTAAAAACTACGTACTAAAATAAGTGTTTTGGACAAAATTGGAAGAAATGCGACCTATTTAACTTAAAAATACTTACCAAATGTGCGATCACATGGATTTTGTTTCCTTTTGGCTGACATCGCAGCGTTTAAGAAGTCTCCAGAGCAAACTTTAAATTCCTGCCGAAATACTTCCTTTGTTTCCTTTGATACTGATTGGAGCTGTCACCTGTTGTGGGTTTTGTTTACTAAAACACTTCTTCTTAGACGAAATGAGTTGTTTGAAAATTAAACCGAAATGTTGAAGCTTCCAGCAAGCTTACAAACGCAACGATTATGCATTTGAATGTGTCATGACAATGAAATATTTGTAGCAGGCCAAAATTTGGCCACTTTACCCTACTCACAAAAGTTTAAAATTCGCATAAACTTGGCACACATAGAATTTGTCAACACATCTCTTTTGCAATCGAATTTATTTTCTTCCACAATATCTACTTTTTTCATTAAAATTATATAATTCTTCTTCAAAATCTTGTTTTGCTGGCAATGTCCTCAAGATTCCAGCCATTTTGAGCTAAGTCTATTTCCTAGACTAGATAAAAACTGTGAATTACTTCCAAGTGTCTAGTTTTAATATGAACAAACTAATAAAATAAAGTTGGACTTCAAAGAGGTAGTTACATCTACAGGGTCCGACAGAAAAATGGGCGATTATATATAGACGATTATACAGTATTACCATTTAAATGTTTACTATAACATTTTTGTGTATACGACTTCAAACTAGTTAGTATGCCGTTAGTTTCGAAGAAAATGTCAATCAAGCGACCTTCATTTATGTGCTGACACTTTTCAAAACTCTGACATATGTCATCCATGGAAAATGCGTGTGTTCGATTTATGCAAAGGACCTATGCGACTTTCTCGTTTTATGAGTTTTTTGGTACATTGGACAATACAGCGTATTCTCACAAAAGACTGTAAATGGCAGTACACATTCAGTTCCCAGCTCACAACTCAAGTGAAGTTAATAACAAGATATCAGCAAAAACATTGTTTTTAGGCACAACCTTTTAAACAGTGGGTAGTGGTGTATTTGGAACACATAGTTGTGTTTGATGCATGACCATACCACGAGTGGTACGTCATAGTTGATTGTATGGATGCTTATTCGGATGGATTCACTATAACTGTAAAAATAAATAGCGGTGACTGTTTTAATGCTGCTCACTGGCATTTGCTCCCTCAGATCAACACGTTACCAGAAAAATTCGGCCTTTCATATGCGAATTCTGTGATAATTATGCAACATCTAGCCTTCAAAATTTAATAGACTGAAATGTTCCACGAACTATGTCTGTGCATCAAATTTCACCTTCCTGGGGGATACCAAGAGGTGAATCAAAATTCACCGCAAAGAGTTTGATGCACACAAACAGCGCCGTTAAAGATCAGGGTTCGGATTTTAACAAACTTCAAGTTTTGACGGTAACAAAACTATACTGAAAAAATGTTTCAAACTTCAGGAATGCGCAGGCTACTCAATTATTTCATTGAATTCTGAAAAACATTCTGAAGGTCAGCGAATTAAACAACTAAAGTACAGTCGAACTTCGATAACTCGAACACCCAAGGGACCATGAAAAAAAATTCGAGTTAACGAAGTTGACAATTTATTGAATTTTTTTTTTCAATAATCAGAACAAAAGTTATCTACATAATGTACTACATGTAGTACAGTAAAGGATATCTAGAGTGTACATATACAGTACAAGTTTATTTACAAAACAGTAAATAAGGAAGTTTATTTCAGGTACACTATTACAATACAGTACATATACCAGTAATGTACAATACAATCTACAGTATCTCACACTGTATTATAATAATTAGTTATTGAGCTTTGCTTTGCCGAGTTTTTTCGTTCCAGATCAATAAAAGATTCGATGTTTGTTAATTGATGGAATAATGTGTTCGGTACCTCAGCACGTGATTCCAATGAACGGCGAAGTTTCTCGCATAATTCCTTTGCTTCCTTCATAGTAGGAGGTGGTTGTTGAATAGATTCTTCACTCTCATTGTCATCTGATTCCTCACTTTCATCCGCAACGTTTCTGTTTCGTACCGCTACTAAAAGCTCCTCTTCTGTAGGTTGTGATGCCACGATAACAGCGTCATCTACTTCGGCATAAGTTGTAAACGTTAATACATCCTGCAGTCCAAGTGCATTTCGCACTGTATCCCAGTCCGGTCGGTTGCAATCAAGCTCGTCTTCTTCCAACAGTTCCTGTATCTCTGCGTCAGCCTTTATGAAGCCAGCTTTCTTGAAACAATTAGAAATCGTTTCTTTTTTAACTTGTTGCCAGGCAGAGGCAATTTCTCTACAACCGTCAAGGAGAGAAATCGAAGGCGGGTCTCCAGTTCCATCTTCCAAACTATGTAGGATTCGCTGAACGATCCTATTTCTGTAAAAATGCTTCATATTCTTTATGATGCCTTGGTCCAAGGGTTGTAGTTTTGATGTGGCATTCGGTGGGAAGAATACAACTTTAGTAGCTTTCAGCGGTTCCGAAAAAAAATGGGAATGGGCAGTGCAATTATCGACGAATAATAAAACCCGTCGATTTTCGCTGGCAAATTTTCTGTCCATTTTCTTTACCCACTCTTCATAAAGCAGTGCCGTCATCCATGCTTTTGTATTGTTTCTGTATGTCACAGGAAAAGACTTGACATTTTTGAAGCAGCGGAGGTTCTTCGATTTACCAATCACCAGTACATGTACTGTAATGGAAGCTTTTCAGTCCCCGACATGTTGCATGCTGCCATTACTGTTACACGCTCTTTGCTGTGTTCACCTCTATGGCAATCATTGCTGTCATGGTTTTACCAGGCAAGTATTTGAAAAATAACCCCGTCTTATTGGCGTTAAAAATGTCATCATCTTCATAGTCATGGATGAAATTTTTATGTGGCCCATATTTCCATGCATCGCAATCGCTTTTACTAACTGCTGCACTTTTTCCACAAACTTTCTTGAAGACGATGCTATGCCTACTTTTGAATTTATCAAACCAGCCAACAATAGCTTGAAAGTCTTTGTAACCTAGTGACATTGCTAAGTTCTTTGCTTTTTCTGGTAGCAATGGACCTGAAAGAGGAATGTTTCTGTCACGGTCTAACGTCATCCATTTCAACACACATTCCTCAACATCTGGAAACTTTGGTTCTTTCAGCCGCTTACGTTCTGGTTCACTTGATTTTAATGCAGCCTCCAAAATTTCTTTCTTTCTTTTTCAAAATTGTGGACAGTGTGCTGGCAGGGATTCCAAACGATTCTGCAATCTCTTTTTTTCTTTCGATTTTCCCTGTCAACTCCATGAATAATCTCTGCCTTTTCTTTCACCGAAAGCGTTATTAATTTCGTTTTTCAGCCATGTATCTTCCTAATGTTGTTGTAAATACAGTAGTGTATGTAAAAACAAACACACATAAAAACGAACAAACAGTCACAGACAAAAACAACTAAAAAACGATGAACACACAGTACTGTAACAAACAACACAACAACAAATACAGTACAGCGTGTTTCACACGTGTTTCAACATGGTTTCAAGGAAATTTTGAGGAATGCTTTGTGGGAAGTCTTTTTTCTTCACTTCCTGTTTTGCACTCTGAGCATGTGGATGGGCTGTTTCACATGTTACGTCATCCTGTGCTAAATCTGCCTTGGTTTTCTTTGAGGGACCTGTTTCCACAACGTTTTATTCAAGGTTGATAACTTGAACTGCACCCTTAAGATGCTGCAACCTAATGATTCACCTTGAATTCGAGTTACAGAGATCAAATCAGCCCAATGGGGGTATAAAAAGGTTCGAGTTATGGAAAAATTCGAGTTACAGAAATTCGAGTTATGAAAGTTGATTTGTATGTAGAATGATTGCTGGCCAACCAAACCAGTAAATTAATTCGAGTTATGGAGAAATTTGAGTTATCGAAGTTCGACTGTATATAATCAGATTTAAACTTAAACTGAATTCAAAGTCAGTGCTAGTCAAATCATAATGCAATTAACCATAGTAAACTTACTTAATACGACCGTGCAGAGCAGCAACGTGAAGAGCCGTTTGCTCTTCTTCATTTTTCAGATCTATAGTAGCACCTTTTTCTAAAAGATACTAAAATAAACAAAACAAAACAATGGAACAATTACAATAAGGATAATCATGATCATTAATGAAACTTGATATTTGTACCTGAACAACAGGAAGGTAACCTTTAGCTGCTGCAATATGAAGAGGTGTATTGCCATAACGATCAGACCGATCAATCAAATCTTTTGCTCTAACATCGATCAATAATGCCTATACATAAATATAAAGTATTTTTAAAAGTCTCTTAATAAATAAAATTATATGTTAATTCACAGTACATGTAGATGTAATGTATAAAAGTTGGCCATAATATCCAGTATTTATTGTAGACCATTACAATACTGAAATGCCCAAGCACAAAATAAACCATGAGTTAATGTAAGGTTCTGTACAAAATGTCACTTCTGTCTCAGTACAAATAACTCTTGATCTACAAATTAGTTCGATTCCAAAACGTTCATTAACATTTTGTTCATCATGAATATTTTGATTCCAGCCAAACGTTACTTGAGTTTGTATTTATTAGGCTCTGAACTGGACTAAAAATATGTACTCGCTGAAATGAAAATAAACATAAGTAATAAAATAGAAATGAAACCAGTACTTTCAAAAAATATTTTTTTGGATATTCAGTAGGCCTACACAGAAAACAAAAAATTACAAATCATTTAATTTAATTTAATTTAATTTATTTTGCGTCCCATTGAGACAATAATACACAACATGCAATAATGAGATGAGATAGTTGTTGTTGTTTGCAATCAGCAACACTAGTTATCTGAGTGATAATTTTAGACAGTGCTTAAGTGAACATCATGTCTGACATCATACCTATTCTAAGCTTTGGTCTTCATGGTGAAAAGAGTTGAAATCAATGACTTGCAGAGTTGAGATGTGGCAAAAGAGATTAAAGCTGAAAACCTTTGTCAAAACAGGGTGTGCCAATATTGATAACCAAAACTTTTGCATATCAGCATCATCCATAGACCAAATTAAATTCGAAAAGATTTCAAATTCAAGTGTCCTTAAATTTGAAGGAAATAGACAAAGATCAATGGTGCTCCAACTTCTGTGAGCAGTAGAGAGGTGAGTGGAGAAACCATCATTAATGATACAATGTCAAGCTCGGAAGTGAGACACTCAAGCGTGACATCATGGGCAGTCATAAGAGCAGCCCCAGGGCAGAGTGGTAGACGTTAAAGTCTATTCATAATAAAATGCTTCATTTTATTGCAGTTACATAAAAAAACGCGTATTATTCAAACTTGAAATTAAAGTTAGAATAGTACTTACAGTCGTAGTCTATGACCAATAGTTCTTATGACCAATAGTCCTATGACCAATAACCTTATGTCCAAAAGCCCATATGACCAATAGCCTATGAGCAATAGTCCTATAATCAATGGTACCCAATTCCACAATTCAGTAACAATCGCAAGATGTTACATATCAGAGCACTGATAAATGTTGGAATATCTAAAATCAACCCACTAATTTTCTGATTTCAATGAGACAGACACAGACTTGGATTCGTGGTTAGCTTTGTTAGCTGTTTGCTGTACTTATTTTGTAATCACTTAATTTAAAACAAGAAATTGCAGCCTACCATAATTGTATCAAGGTTGTTTCCCTCAGCAGCCCAATAAATGGCAGACTTATCATTTTTATCCACAGCAGTTATGTCTGCTTCTAGCTCTACTAGACATTGTGTTGCTTCTACATGTCCTTTGTTGGCAGCAATAAGTAATGGCGTAAAGTTGTTTTGATCACGACGCTCAAGTTTGGCACCTCTAGAAAGGATGCAATGTTTTGTTAAAAATGGGTTGACAATCAATCCATTGCATGGGTTGGTTGTCAAAATAAGTTTTTGGAAATAATGATTACTTTTCGAGAAGTAACTTGACCACAGAAGGATGGTTAAATTCACATGCTTTGTGTAATGGTGTTTCTTGACAAGTATTAAGGCAGTCAACACGTGCATTGTTATCGATTAGTTCTTGAATAATATCAACATTTCCTGCAATAGCAGCCAAGTGCAGAGGAAATATAAAATTATCCCGAGCTGCATTCACATCAGCCCCTGTATTAAAATAACATTACAACTCAGTACAACGTATAAAGTAGTGTATATTCTACATCAAAATTCTTGTAATAAAATTTAAATGACCACACTCAAGAGAAAAATGTTTCACACGCTGTTAATGGTAAAAGATTACACAACACAAATATGTTATGGTTATACGCTACTGAGTCACGGTATACCAATATGTTGATTCTTTATATTTTTTCAAACATCTGTAATTGCTTATGAGAACAAAGTTCGTGGGTTGTATGATGCATAAATTTTTTAATCTACTAGAAATGAAACAAAAGATCTGCTTCGCTTCCCTTTTGTATGGACATCTTTTGCTAGACATTCAAGCAAGTACAAAGCAATTGAAAGATGGAATTTACTTCTATCCATTTGTCATGGTGCCAATACTCTTGGAGTGTTTAAGTTCGAATTATCAAAATATCTATTGACAATGCTTTCAAAACATTCCTTTTAATGTTTTTTGTTCACAGTTTTTGTTGTACATTTTCACATTCTAGAATTTATAAGTTCTTTTATTTGTAGTATGGTTGATCAGCATCATACCACTGTATATTGGTGCAAATTTCCGTTTGGTCAAAATTTTCTAGGTTGTTTCATAATAGGGTAGGCTTAATGGTCAAACCACCATTTTCTTTCGGTCTCTCACGATTGTAATAGTTATAATAATTATTGTTTGATTTTGTTCATTGTGTGTGATTGTTAGACTGGAAAAAATAAACAGTTAAAAAAATGGGGGAGGGGGAATTGGTACAACACGTGTTCAGCTTCCCTGTGTGATAGAAAAATCTAAGAAAATCGAAATTTACCTTTAGCAATTAAAATTTTTACAATATCAGAATGAGTGTTGTCTGCTGCAAGATGCAACGAAGTGTTTCCAGAGTAATCCAAATCGCTTACAATCTACAATTTAAAATAGTCTATTGAATCCAGTTGTTTAATATACTGTGTAAAAGGTATCCACCATGAGATTTCAACATTTGAAAACTCCTTTACTATTCTTATACAAATGAAAATGCAGAAATGGATGCAGTTCAGATGGGTGAATGATGCAGAGCAGATGACATGAGTTAAAATACTGCCAAGACATTCGTGCCACCAAAGTTACCCATGTGGAGGTGTACTGAAGTCATACTTTATGAAACTCAAATAGATTCACTATTATTTCCATTATTTACTGATGATTATGTATTTACCTTCAAATCGTATGGGATTAAAATGTTGACATCTCATGCTGGTATTATATGCTCAGACAAAGTTTAAAATTAAGTACATACAAAGCCACAAAAAAAAGGCACTTACTTGTGAAACTGTTACCCAGCCACCATCATTTTCAGCAGCACCAAGTAACATGCATACAATTTCCTTATTGCCTTCCATGCATGCACGATGTAAAGGCGTGGCAAGTGTATCATCTGTGCAACGAATGTTAACTCCTGCACTGATCAAAATTTGTGCAACATGAATGCTGTTATGAATAGCTGCAAGATGAAGTGCAGTGATGCCTTGCCGATCACGACCCTAGCAACAATAAAACAAGGTTTTTATTGACATTTTAATATAAAATGGGTTAACCATTTGAAATAGACTATACGAGTAGCCTATTTTGTAAACAAATTAGTACTGTAGTTTGAGAAAAAGTTTAGTACTTCAGGATCAATTCCGTGGCACTGTAGAAGTTCTCGTGCTGCAACTTCGTTCTCTCGCATTGCAGCGTAATGCAATGGAGTAAGTTCGAAATCATCCCGACTGTTGACGTCTGCACCTTTCCAAGCTAGGTAAAGAATAACACTTGAAGAAATGCTGAGCCCGTCACCCGAACCTGGAGATCTAGTCACGTCGGTAGAGTCACCAAACATTCCACGATACATCATTGGCTAAATAAGTCCAATAAACATACATTTTCTTTATCATTTATAAATAGTTAAAGAATTGTATACAACAACTAACCCTTTTATGTATGTACTGGCCAATGGGATTCTGTGAAGCAAAATTCTTAATTCGTCGATAAAAATTTGGATTTGATTTTTCTTGGCTCGTCGGTGCTGTTGGACTGTTAGGTGCTGTTGGACTGTTAGGTGCTGTTGATCCTGCAGAACTAGCGGCACTTTCTGCTTTTTCTTGCTGCTCATTTTCCGAATTATTTTCTTCCTTATAATTTTCAGAGTTATTAATATTAAATGCTAATTTGAACATTTTACAAACTCTGGGGAAAAAACTCCGATTGTGAAAAGTCAATGGATTGCAAATGTAAACGCATTTTCGCTTTAAGTAAGCAAGCTTATCAGAGCGGAGCGAAGTGGAGCTCTTCTTTGGCGGACTTCGGAGGTAAAATTCTGTTCGCAAATTACTTTGCAATGGTAACAGCTAGAACCTTCAAATTTTAGATATAGCACGATCGTGAT
>JAQIWH010006175.1:0-13273 GCA_034695005.1 Cryptops parisi
GTGCATTATTATATGACGTCACTATGCATTGCAACTGTTAGTTGTCGAATTAACGGTGATGACAATTAATTTGTCAATTTTTTCAGGACTTTTTTATTTATAAACCTTCTCTGAGGCACGTTCTATCTATCGATACACTTGTTAGCGCCGTCGGTATCTCGGTATTGGAGTTTTACGGGAACAAACATTTCTTCAACTCGTGCTTATATATATGTATGATGTTTCATTAACGCCCTCTGAAAGTCATAAATAAATATTCTGAATCACCCTGCATACTACATATACCCAAACACACAGTACGCGATGTCCAATCGAATCGCATTGAAACCATATGTCCAAAACACGTCTTCATTCCAACGTTCTAAAATCGAAAATAGCTCCGAGACAAAGAAAACCAGGACAAAAATAAAACGCGTAAAATCCCTTTAAGTAACTAAATTTGTTGTTTTGTTTTGTAAGAAAAAAAAATTACAATTCTGTTTTTCTATATAAATAGTTCGAAACAAAACCTAAGATAAATAAAATTCCACGAGCGAGCTCTCCTCCTTTATGAGGCTTTAAAACCAGAAAAACTCCTTTTCAGAAAAAAGTCGTCTTATGTTGTATTTTTTTTATATTGATTTTCATTTAAGAGGATTTTAAGTGTATTCTAAGGGAAAAATCTTACAATTTGCAACTTCATTCTATAAGCTTAACGGCTTTTTTAATGTCCCATAAAGATCATTCGATTAAGCGAAAACTAAGGAGATTTAATGGTGAAACCGCATGACAAAACAAACATGCTAAGAATTAAGACTGACGTTAAGACATTTTGATGGAAATTACAAAAAAGAATATATATATAATAAAATCATTCAAGCTGTTTTTAAAGCTAATGCAACAAACAAACAAACAAAACAACTACTGAAATAAATCAAAAAGTAATTCGTACGAATAGTTAAAACAATAAAAATTTAGTACTGCACAGTATATCTACGTGTATTTGTGTTAATAATTGACTTCTAAAACGTCTTGAATCCCAAAACAACAATTTTTCAGAAAACAAGATTGTTTTATTCATTCGACGATAGACTTTGCATACAAACGAGTTTTTTTAGAGTGATTTTCAGTAGGAAATAACAAGGTCTTGAAAATAACATATTTGGAATCAGCAATGCACAGATAGTTGTCAAAGTCTGTTATCTCAGATTAAAATGGAGATAAGACGTTTTGAAAATAAGCTCTTCAATTGAACATCTCCACGTTAGTTAATCTTGTACAGTACACTTCCAAGTTAGTTTGCAACAAATAACCATATAAAAAATTAATAGCTAAACGAAAAAGAAATTACCACATTCTTCTGGTAATTTTAGCTAGTACACCATATTCAAAGCAGTCAGTAATCATGTCTATAACAGTCATTATTTCAGTAGATATTACCACATCATATTAACGTCATGTACCAATTAACATAATTCTTTACTATGGAAAATGATGGAAGCTTTGAAAGTATTAAAGTGAATAATGAAGTTGAAGACAACAACGTATGTTCCGAGAATTTTAATAAAACATGGGATTTCAGAATGTGAGCGTGCCTACTGTACATCCGGGATTTCAAACGAAAAGAGCAAATAGTCCTGAACCTTGTCAAAGTTTACTCTAGCTGCAAGAGCCTTTAACCACATGCGTAGCAGCAATATTACTGAAAACTTGATTCTTATTGATTGGAGGCATTGTCGAGTTGCAGAATTCTCTTTTGACCGCTTTCGCAATAAAAATGTTTCATTTCCATACACCGTGACAGACACCACCGTGGAGAGGTGATTTACCATCATCTATACAAGGTAGTTTTTGAAGGTCGAGTTAATTTTTAGCCAATAAGAAGTTTTGATTTTTAATCACTGTTGCGCGACTTACGTGTTATCTCTACACCATGTGCACTCTACTGCAACAGTGTGACTATTGAATGAGTATGTGTGTACAGGGTGAATCATTTATTGCGACACATGCCAATCTCCTGTAAACAAAGAAGGTGAGAAACAAATGTGTCAGACCAACATTGCTGGCGTATGAGAAGACTTTACATTAACCTTGAATTAATTTTCAAGAAAATCGCATTAAAAATGCAATTTCACACCATGAGTCGTAGCTACCAAGTCATATTTAGAAAGTTGTAACCAATAGTCGATTTAATCAGTGACATCCGGTGACAAGTATCGATTTTAAAATACGCGTATGTACGAGGGTGATTCAAAATATAAGTTTCACTCGTGAATAAAAAAATAACAAAATTATACACACACATTATGTATGTACCGGTATATCTTTTTTTTTTTAAATTTAATCACATATTCGTTTAATACCTGCACATACATATTGGAATGTGTAAGAAACTTTTCGATTTCTCTTCACTGACAAATTCGTTCCAGTTTTGTGCAACCATTTCATGACCATCATTTTCACAGTTTCATCGGTTTGGAATCGCCATCGTATAATTTCGTTTGTCAAAAAGTAGTTATTCAGAAAAAGTGATTCATATCTGACTATCACTTGTTCGATAAAATTACAAGCGAAATTGAAAAGCAAAAAATTCTTAACCAATGAAACTGTAAAAATTGTGGCTCTAAATGCTTGCACAAAACTGGCGTATACATTTCAATACAGGCATTAACCAAATATGTGTATAAATTAATGAAGGGTGTACCTTTGCACGAACATATATAATGTGTGTCTACTGTCTATGTCCTTGTTATTTTTACTATTTACGAGTGAAATAATAAAACAAATTTCATAGATATTTTTCATATTCCCTCGTAAATTATTATATTATATAATATGACACTATGCACGTATAAAGTGTATTCTTAATAGGTACGCAATTCTTAATGAACTTGTTTTTAAAATACAAATATAAATAAGACTATGTATAAATTCCACTCAAGTTTAACATGGTTCTCATCATAAACTAATATAACAATGTTACAAAAAAGCTACATGAAATGTTGACAAAAAACAAAACAAAACAACCTGGAGTTATCTTAACGATTGTTATCTTAACGATCCTTGCTGCCCACAATGAAGCTATTCTGCGGCTTCTACCAAAGCACAGGTGCAATGCACATTAAACCAACCACAAAAGACTCCATCACCAAATGATCTGAGCAGAACAGGTTTCATGAGCAAAATCTGGATTCCATCGACAACTCACAAAGTATCCTAATTTATTTAATGATATTTATCTTCGGTTGTTTGTGGACTAACATTTTTAATCAAAACAAAATTGTCATTTATCCGACAACACGTGTATTTTTGGAGTGGTTTCGTATCGAACTGTAACAAATGACATAATTTATGATCTGCATCAAGTGAGACTAAATTTTTCAACGTTTAATCTCGCACAACAACGCTCGTTAACTCAATCTCGTGGCTTATCTTTCTGCCCGAATTGAAATACAAAATACATAAAACTCTTCATTTTATCATATTTTTGATGTGGAACTTGTTATTCCTTAGGCAATGAATATTTTACAAAGACCAACGTTTATTTACGTTAATTTACAATGAACAACGTGGTGTTGTTATCAAGTTTTTAATTTTCTATTATGTGTCCAAATAGTAAATGGTATTATGGTGGTGTCGATACAACATAAAAGTAGCTTTTCTATATAAATAGACTGTTTATTGAGGACAAGATTACTCCTAGGTAACAATCTTTAGTTCTCCGCAAGAAAGAAAACGCCCACACATATTTTATATATAGAGTGAGGCGAAAGTCTGGTCACAACTGAATATTGCAAAAATTGAAATATTGCATAATGCACATCGCATAGCATAGTGCATAATGCATATTGAGATTAATTATAATAATGCATAAAGCATATAATGTATATATTTTGAGGACTCGTTCGAGACCTTTTTGATCCCTAATAGATCGTAAAAAAAAATTATTAGGGGTATGAAAATTCTGATTGAACTACTGTTATGTATATTGGCCATGAGCTATCCAATGATGTTACCGGAAGTGACCTTGGATGTCATTTCAAGGTCATTTAATTATTAGTTTTTTTAATATGCATCCCACACCCTATATGTGATTTAGAAAAAAATGAAGATATTCACGTAATAATGCCAACGCATCAAACGGATCGAAAATCGACCGGTAAAAACGGAAGTTACACGCGAATTAAGTACGATAGTTCAGGAAAGCTAGCAGGGGAAGCATACGTATATGCTGATGCATTAACACATACATCAGTTCAACAAATTTTCCCACAACTTTTTTTTTTACCACTTTTCCGTTTCTCCATTGTCATGTAGTCAATGTTGCAGCTGCCCCTGAGTTTGCTTTCCTGCGACACTGACCTTCTTTTGTCTGTAACTTCGTTTTTACCGGTCGATTATCGATCGGTTTGATGTGATGGTATTATTTCGTGAATACCTTCATCTTTTTAAATCACATATGGGGTGTGGAATAAATATTAAAGAAGTTAATAATTGGATGACTTTAAAAATAACATCCCAGGTCATTTCTGGTAACGTCATTAGATAGCCCATAGCCGGTATACAACACAATAGTTTAATCAGAATTATCATGCAACTAATGGTTTTCGCGATATTTAACTGTGACCAAACGTTTGCCATACCCTGTATAAAAAATAAAAATTCCATAGAATTTAAAACAAATAAGCCTCCTATCACTGTGAAAGTTAGGAATAGTTATTCTCAATTACCTTGTATACAAAAAATAAAGAAAAAATCGCACGTGATACAGACACCAAAACATGACTCGCTCCAAACAAACGTTAATACAATTCTTAGTTTTCCTAATTACAGATTCCTTAGGTCATTTCAAACTTTTTCTATTTCACTTATAAACGTTATACAAAAAAAATCTGACATATGTTAGGTCCACTATATTATACTTCTTGTAAAAACAGCATGAAAAACAAACAAAATAAAAGTTAGCTACAAAACCATACTGAACTCTCATCGTATACTTTTTTCTAACCATTTTCTCCTTGACAAGGATAATAATACAAAATAAATAAAAATAACTTGCTATAAAAATATAAATTGCCAAATCTAATTTGCTAAAAAATATGAATTTTGTTTTATTTTCAATATAAAAAAAAAGTCGCATTTGATGAACCCCATAACACGACTTACTGGCTCCAAAAACCATTGACGTTTTTCAATATCCAGTTTTTCACTCATTTCATGTTCCTTTGGCAAGTTTGACTTTTTTTTTATTAATTTAAAAAAAAAAAAAATTTGCAAACTATTTTTTTATTTATTTGCCTTTTTCACTATAAAATGTCGTCACACTGTACCCACCACACCACCAGTCGAAATGAACCATTCTATCCCCTTCCGCGCCTAAAAGACAGCGTGGTGGCGATACTACAAACGCGCACCGTGTGTGTGTGTGTGTGTGAGAGACAGAGTGAGTGAGGAAAAGAAAGAGAGAGAGATTCACATCAGTTGCCATGGATAGACCACTAGTGGTATAGATGCGACGAGCACAGGTGCAACGTCGCATTCCTAACTCATCATCATCATCTCTTGTCACACTCTTATGAACTACTACAATTAACTCTACAAATCAAACACTTTCATCATCAAAGAGTTGTTGTTTTTTTTTGGATTACCGTTCCAGCCTTTTTATCCCCTTTTCTTATATTAATCTTTCAAAACATCATCGTCTCAATGCATTACTTTCAAATATTGTTTGTTGTTCCGTTCCTCGTTTCGGGACATGGATTGGATTTTAACATTTCGAACAAACATTTGGACACCTCGGAGTCTGATACGGATGATGAACAAAGTAAAATCGGGTGCCAGGAAAAAGAATCGAACGCTTCTTCTCAAGGAAGTCCAAGAGAAGTTGTGTGTCAGTGTCAAGGTGCGATGTGCACACAAGTTCCTACCAACTTGGACCCCGCAGTCACTAAACTGTAAGTAGCGTTTATTGAAGTTAAAAAAGTAAAATCTGTTATTATAAACTAGTTAAAGTGCGAAAACCGTCAAAGTGTGAAAATATCTCATATATTTACTATAACATTTAGAGCATATTTCGACCGTTAAAATAGGTGCTATTGTTGATGTAACTAGTGTAAAGTTTATATTAACCATATTTAATATATGCATAGTTTATAACCCGTAGTTATACCGGATTTCCCAGACAAGGCTTACCAATTTTATAGTCAAAAAGCTAATGTAATGATAGCATGAGTTGTATGCAGTGAAGCTGCTGCATTACATAATTTGTTGTAGTCGTTATTACTGGATAATTTTGTTTTCAGTTGGATTTTTGAAAAAAATAAATGAAACGACAGTCGATTTTGTCTATATGGGCTATTGCCTAAAACTACCTACGATGCATTGTTTAAAATTTAACAATGTTATTTTTTGAAAATCAATTTCAACGTTAATGAAAATAGCACCATTCAAGATACTATTATAGCTAAAACTCACCAATCTTTATTATATAATTTTTTTTTCGAGTAAAAAATCGGTAAGCCATGGCTGGGATACCTGGTATAATTTATAAACGTGTAGTTTTTAATAAAATCCTCGATTCAATCAATTCCCTATATGCCCATTTGTTACTATACGACTAGAGGGGAATTCTTCCGAATCCAATTATAATAAAGAAAATTTTGCTATGATGCGATTCTATATAGCGGTGCACAGAATTTAACGCTCGAATAATTGGAAAACTAGAAAACTTCACACTTTATACGGACGATGAGGTAATTTTCAAGAAATAAATAATACTTGACATTGATCGAAACAGAATATGATTTAAAGATATAAAATAATACAAATTATAATTAACGTTTTTTTGTTAAGTTACGATAAAAACAATAAGATACGATAAGAAATACATAATTAACATTATTTATAATATTTAAAAATATAATAGTAAATCCATTATGTTAATTTATATAGTATCTTACAAGTGTTAAATATACTTGGAAATATCTTAAATATTTTTATAAAAATATTTTTTGGTTGATTTAATAAACTTTTTTTAAAAAAAAAGTTATTATATATTTAGAGTTTAACGAGGGCACCGACTGGCTTTACAGCTATGTCATTTGGCCCTCAAACTTTATTGCAATTAGAAATACAGAAATGATGATGAGATGATAAACATGGAACAGGGTTTTACGATGCAGGAAGAAACGGGAGAAACCCGCGATTACTTGCCTCCGTGGTGTCAGACTGAATCCACATGGCACGAGTGGGAGGTGAGCCCGGGCCACTGCCGCTAGAGGTGAACGCTCTGACCACCAGGCCATCACGGGACCAATACAAATTTTTAGATATATCATTATAACTAAATTTTTTTGGCAATTGATTTTCTTTTCGTTTGTTATAATTTGTTAATGCTTGTTATTTCTTTTTTTCTCGTATAAATATATCGATATATAAATCGAAAACTTAATTTTTGTCGATATTTACACCTTTTTTGTGTCATGTAACTTGTCTCTATAGAACGTAAACACTAAAATAAAAAACAAACAAACATAACATATCACGATATTTTCAATATTTCTATAAACAGACCACAAAAATACGAGGGTAGTTCAAAAAGTTTCTGGAAAAAAAATAACGATTTATTTATTTTGAAATAAATCGTTATTTTGTAAATTTTTTTTTTTTGCTCTACCCTCATGGTACATTTTCAACCGATATTACGTTTAATCACTTTTTACAATTTAAATCAATTTTTCACGTAGATAATCTTTCACACGCGATAATCTCATATAGATTAGATTACGTAGTTAACCATTTCAATTAAAAACCTTACATGACTTGACTATTCACCAATAAACTAACTTGCTTCAAGGAATCTCAAAGTGATATGAAAACCGAGAAGCAACACGTCACGTGACTTTTGCCTCCACAGAGTGCACTTAACATCTTTGATATTAACTCAATTACACCAATTTCACACCAATTTATAAAAATGGCTTATCGATTTTCTGTTTGCTTCTTTGCAATCGGTTAACTCAATGATAATGCAATCAACGTGAAAATTAATTATTCTACCTCTTTCATTGTTTTGTCAAAAAAGACGTCAAAATTAATATTTTTCACAATGACATTTTTACATGAAACTGTCCCTCAGTACTGTTTCTAGCTAGTTATTTTACCACTTCCTGGATTTTTCGGAAAATGACAGCATACCCTAGAAAAAAATTAGCTCGTTGCTCAGTATGGTATTTTATGGAGTTTTTCACGAGAAAAACTGTTCTCCTCAACAATTTCAAAAACGTGGCTTATCGTTATATTGTCCGAAGCTTTTAAAATCTTATTTCATTATAACACAAAATCGCAGCCCAAGCTCATGATTTGGTGGCCACCACGCGACAACTGAGACATGTTGCCAACATCCATGTCACCTGTCAAATCGCGATCGATTATATATAAAGCTTAAGTTTCTTCCTTAAAGAACAAAACTAATAAAAACAGACAATTTTTGCAGACATGTTATGTCAAATAAAAAAAATACAAAGAAAACTAATCTCTAGAAATAAAAAAAGACAAAAAACAGCAAAAGGAAAACAAAGATCAACAAAAGATGCTTTTGTGTTTTCATCGTCAATTAACCAAGTTGCAGGTTACTCGGGAAGCCTGAAAACACGTCATTACAAGGTGCCCTTTGAAATCACCCACCAGAGACTCCAAAGTATACAAAAAATAATAAAGAGTTATAACACTGACACAGGCCCCGAGCAACACAGGTGTTTAGAGGTCTTAAGTTTCACTTGAACTTTGTTGAACAAATAATAATAAAATGTGACTCGTATAGTTTCAACCTTTTTTTTTCAACTTAAATAATGAAACCAACAACGTTGCAGGAATTCTGTCTGAAACTGATGTCCTGAAAAAAAAATCCTTTCAGGTAATCTTTTCAATTCTAACTTTTAAAAGGATTCTTATACTGTATTTATGATAAAAGAAAATGTTTCGTTGGTGAACCTACGAGTTCACTTTATCCATTACTCAACCTCAACTTTCTTTTATTTCATTCGTCTGATTTTACAGTTTTGATATATAACTGCCCTTTAAAAGTCTTTGACTGAATAGTAACAGAGCATTTTCCTGGTGAATTTTGACGTTTAATAAATAGTTTATGGCTACCTGGACACACAAAAGTTTTAGTGTGACAAGTGGAGAAATCTGTAGAGAACCGTGACGTCAACTTCCGTTAGTTTTTGGTTGGGCAAGAAAGTGACGTCACAGTTATCCATAAATTGCATAAAATGATTAACCAAAAATTGAGTTTGTCAGAAGGCCTTTCTATATTCTATTTCAATCACGTACCCTACTATGTACATACAATCCCTGGCAAAAAGTATTGATATTTTTCATCAAATATTTAATTATTTTAATGCGTGATTCTGCTAATATAAAATGTAGCATTTGATGTTCTATGTTGTGTAAAGTAAGACCCTGGTTTGAAATAAAATAAATACCATAATCTTTATTATATATATAATTCTCTAAAGTAGACCCCACCTTCTAAATCCACGCAAGTTTACTATAGCAACCAGGGTAAACAATAAAATCCACGGGATCGCTAGATGGCGTATGTTACGCCAGGTCAATCATCTAGTATCGTATAATATTCATATAAACCAATTTTCCATAATTTTTAATGAAAAAACAAAAACTATAAAACTATATAATAATTTCGTGTATTTTAAATCTCGCACACGAAATTTCAATCACAATCAATTATAAACTATCTAGAAACAATGAGTCTATGAGATGGAAACTAGGCTTTGCTCTTTGATTGAAAATTACGCATAAATTCTCGCTCAATCCGAAGTTTAGCATTCGATTTAATTTCAAATGTCGTAAATTTAAAGAAAATAATAAAACACTTTTCTATATTGATTTCCAGTAATCTTTTCCATGAAAAGCTAATTGTAAACATTTTAATTTGAAAAAAGCTCATCATTTTAAAAATAGCGTTTAGTTGACAAATCATGCCCCTTGGTTGGGTTTTGATGAAACTGGTTTTATTTATCATGCTTTTTTTTATAAGTATTCTTTATTTGGTTTTCTGTGTATTTATTTTTGTGTAGTCTACTGATTCCACTGGGAACGAAATAAAAATTCTAATTCTAATTCTAATGAAAAAAAGTGATGATCCAAAATTATTTTTAGATTTTTTATTTACTTTCATTATTCCTTTAATAATAAAACTCTTAAAAGTTTGGCAACGAATATTTTACACTTTCATTTCATGTAACAACATCATCAATCAAAAAGATGTTGTATTGCGGATAAACGAGTGCTATCTTTACTTGTTGTTGTTGTTGATAGGTAGATTACAAGTTGGTATGATCGATAGACAAGAAAACGTGTCTTGAATTTATTATCATATATTTCGAGTGTCTAAACCATATAAATTTCATGTTTTCAACTTAAGTCGTAATTTTTTTTATTAATATATTTTGTTGAATACACGCGAAACAAGAAGCGCATAAAACGGATGTAAACTGTAGATATGGACTATTGTAATATATACAGGGTGGTTCATTCATCATGACACGCTCAAATATCATGAAAACAAAAAATGTGAGAAACAAATGTGTTAAAACATTGTTTGCGAGTAAGAGGTCTTTCTTGTTATGTGAGATTTGAAGCTTAATTCACTATCAGGTGTATTGTATTGTTTAGAAGAATAAACTGTCAGAAAGAGAAGCATTGTTAGATGGCTTTTTAATGTGCATTCAAAGTTGAATGGATGCAAAATAAACTGATGTGAATATTTGAAATGGATACCTTGTGAGTTGTAATTGAAGTTATTGTTTTATTAAATTGATTTATTGATTGTACTGTCAAGAAGACTCGTCACACACCCCGATATTCCTAATAGTGCTACTTTCATTAACCTTGAAATTAATTTTCACCGAAAAAAAATGTGTTACATCAAAAAAAAAAAATGAGTAATAGATACCAAGTAATATTTAGAAAGTTGTAGCCAAGGATCCATTTAGTCAGAATCCACTGTTTCATTTATTTCCAAAAAGCAACCGAAATAAAAATTGAAACAATAGACCCCCTAGAAGTTTAAAGTAAACCACCTGTGTAGTGCAGGCTAGTGAAATGCTGTCTTGCAACCCACAGCACCTAATGTAAAACATCACATTGGAACACCAGATTGTTGTGGCAAGCAACATGGTATGTACATGTTTACACAAATATGTTCAATACGACCACAATCCATAACCACGCAGTCACTCGCACAAATTGTCATGAATATCATGCCCAGACTTGCCCTATTGTACTCACCAATGACAACACTATTGCAACATGCCATCTCACTTATACAACAATGTTGCAACCAGTGTTCTAATGTGATGTGTTACGTTAGGTGGTGTGAAATACAAAATCGTGTATCACTACCCTGCACTACACAGATGATCTACATTGCAAACTACGAGTTATAGGTGTAAAGTCATATTTAGAAAATTTTAACCCATGATCCATTTAGTCGTAATCTAGTGTTGCTTCATCTATTTCCAAGAATCCAAGCAAGATGAAAATCGAATCAATAGAACACATGATACTTTCAGCCTTGTCTCGGTGTATTGCAGCGTAACAATGATGAAATGTGCAATACATTTATCCATGGAGATAGAAGATAAGCAATAGAACTGAACTTACCTTCCATCTCCACGATTTAACGACTCATTTACTAGTGGCGTGAATATCTAATTGTTATAAAATGATAAATCTGCCTCCTGCTCTTCCTCACCAGTTATGTTTCTATAACAACCACAATAACAACAATCTAACAAACTATAACAATCTGGCAATCTTTCTATAACAATTTTTTACAAGCGCTTGCTTCCTCACCAGCGCCACCGTGTGTTAAAATTCCGAAATAAAAAATTAATACTCCAACTGTAGCGAATATTGCGCAGCAATATGAGCTTATTGAATAAATAACTTTCCCGTCAAGTTTGACGTGCTATTTACTAGTTTAACGAATATTGCGCAGCAATATGAGCTAAAAGAATAAATAACTTTCCCGTCATTTTTGACGGGTTATTTACTAGTGCAAACATAAAACAAAACATTTTTATGGGGACAAATAAGGCCAAGTTTTTTTAAAGCATACGAAACTTCATTCCACGTGTTGATTGTGTTATAAGGGTTATAAGCATGGTAATGATGAGGTATTATTGTAGTTTTGAAAATGATTTTAAACTGTCTGTTGTGTTTGGCTTTGGCGACTATTTGAAGCATTAGTTGAATGTTTCAGAAAATAGAGAGGATGCTTGGGATAGTTGAAGACTTTGTGAAATTCCAGTAATCTGTTAAATTTGATCATTTGAGTGATTGTTAATATGTTCCTGGTGGAAAGGAATTTGGAAATTGAAATATAGAGATCCAAATCAAAGTGTTTTTATGATACGGTTAAAGGCTATTTGTACACGACTTGTTCTGTATTTTGGATCATTGCCCCAAATAAAAATGGCATATTGAATAATGGGTACTATTTTGGTTTTTATAAAAATATTTTTTTCATTATATGAGAGGGTATTTTTTTAGCCCTTTGGCTAAAAAACATTTTTATTTAAACGGGTGATTAGTTTGTTAATATGAACGGCAAATTTTAAGTGAGGGTCGAACCAACAACCTAGGATTTTAACGGGAATGTTATTTGTTATATTGGGATTCATGAAAGTAATATTGTTTGTTTTAAGGGGATTGAGTAGGAGAGAATGAGAAGAATACCACTTGAGCTATTTTTTCCAAGTCGTGTCGAATAAACCTTTGGATAATATGGTTTTCGTAAATGGATAATGATACATTAAGAAATTATCATCTATGTAAGAGTATAAGCTGGCTTTGAGGGGAAGTTGATGTATTAAATCGGTAACTAGATGATACAATATTGAATTGTTAACAGTACCCTGTACTATACCATTTGTAGATTTTGTATTAGTTTCTATCAAGCCATTGATTTGAAAAATCGATGGCTTAAGTAATCTTTGAGGAGGCAAAGGGTTTGGGTGGAGATGCCCAGTTGATAACAGGTAAGAAAAATGGAGTTGCGATCTAAACTGTCATAGGCTTTACTTATGTCTGTAAAGAGTAGAGTGACTCCTATTAAGTTGGGTTAATAATTATGAAAAAATTGTATGTACAGTATATTGTTTGTAAGAGGTTGGTGCAGGACTTGTTTTTGACTACACCGAAAGAATTCTCATGACAAATGATTTCAGATAATGTTTTTAGTTTTTCGAATAATTTTTTTGTT
>JAQIWH010006176.1:0-13273 GCA_034695005.1 Cryptops parisi
ATCCCAAAACTACTAGTGGGATATTAGGCCTGTAGCAAACTGTGCGACCAGAATATTAGGAACGCTCCCTCGTCAATAATTACGGGCGAAAGAAGAGTTGGTGTCTGCTGTCACCCTCGGCTCATATTTTGATTGCATAGTTTGCTACGGGCTTTAGGTTCGAAAATCGTTCGGATTGCTGGTGTGTCCGAATCACAGTTTTTCAATTTGAGCTTGTTGACTTGATTACATATTAGAAAACAATTTAGAAAGCAACTGAAAAATAAATTTTCATTTCAGGCAAACCTCAGGTCGAACCAGTGAACAGAACACTGATGGCAATTGTTGGTAAACCAGCAAGTATCGCAATGCAGTTCTGTGCAAATCCTATTCCATCTCGTATTCATTGGATCATTCAGTCCACTCTGTTGAATCCTGGAGACGTTACGGATAGATTCATCGCACACAATATAACAGTAAAAATAGTTTGCTTTAATATTTTGTTGTCATAATACTGTACAATTTCTCAAAAGACCCTTGAAAACAAAGAGTAACAAAACTTTTTTGGTTCAAGGGCGCTATTCAATGTTGAATGTCGTATGAAGAGAAATTTCAACGTTAAACTCTGTAACACCTGTTTAGTTTGTTATACAGGATCATTCAAAAGAACTATTCCTAACTTTCAGGGGTGTTGGAGGTCCAGGAATGAAGCATCATTCAATAA
Source organism: Cryptops parisi (assembly GCA_034695005.1). NCBI lineage: Eukaryota > Metazoa > Arthropoda > Chilopoda > Scolopendromorpha > Cryptopidae > Cryptops > Cryptops parisi. Next base: position 704 of record JAQIWH010006176.1, read on the forward strand.
ACTATAGTCCGGAAGTATATAATGCTTTTTTTCGTTGTATATCGTCGCGAATATTTCCGGACTATGGTTTCTTTTTTTAAGTTGTTTCATTACATGCCTTGTATCACCCCTGAAAGTTAGGAATAGTTATTCCTAAATCGCCCTGTATACAGTACATACAATAGTGTGGGTGCCCTGACACATTAAACTTTCGGTCACCTAAAATAGATTCTAACATTAGAAGCTGTGTTAGGCACATGTTAGCGATATTCTCTAATCTTTCCAGTGTTTGAATGGAAACAATTTTAATGTGAAACACAACTTTTTGTTTTCAGTTCACCGATGAAACAAATTGCTACCAAGCGCTTCTCGACATTCTTGATGTCAAAAAGGAAGATGCAGGAGAGTTTATGTTTCTTGTCAAAAACACAAGAGGAATCGATGACGGAGTAGTGTGGCTAAATATCACTCAGGCCAGCTTTTCTATATCATGTGGTATGTATCACTTTTAATGCTTAATCTGTCTTTTGACTAAAATAGATGATGTCCTTACTTTTTGCAATACAGTAAAATTTCATGTAATAGTGAACCCTTTGTCACGAAACATTATTATCACGGTTCTAGTCTCCTCAAATCCATTAATTTTAGAAGTACGTAGCATTAGCTCGAACATAATTGTCAACATTAACCTAATCTTTCATGATTTTATCTAAATACGAGCAAATACCTGATTCAGTTTTGGCTGCCAATTGTTCAAAATCAGTATTGAGTGTAAGGGAATGACCACGTTAATTGATCAACTTTGACGATTTGTCAAACTCCCTGCAAATTCTATTATACTGTAGCCTGTTTTGTTTTGTTTTTACAAAATATTACAACTTTTACACATAATTGAAGCTTGAATCAACTTGGTATTCTTAAATACAAGCAGTGTGTATAACAGTTTTAATGTTTAGAATTTAAATATAAATGTAGTCAATATGCTGTACATAAAATTCTTGATTTATGCGTGTTCCTAACATGCGACAATAGATTTATGTGTGTTCCTTTTATGTGACCGATTGCGCAAATATGCGACAAGAAAAACGTCCCATTAAATTCATTATATGTGAGAATATTTTGCTATTGTGAGATAAAAGAATGGACGCTTGTAGATATGCTCATTTTTTGTCACAGTGTGTACTCCAAGTTCACTGACTATAAAGGCCGCCTGACCAGCAATTTTGGTTAGGCAATTCAAACAACTTGTAGACAACTGTAACGTCATTTTCTTGCCCCACCAATGATAACTGGTTGATAAGAAGCTGAGTCACAGTTGCACACAAATTGTTTACCTAACCAAAAATCACCTTAACGCTATCTCTCGTATTAAAATTGTCCTATAAGTTTTTACATTTAAAGAGCTTCGGGCAATATAGTGAAAAGCCACTGTTCTGAAAATATTTAGGAGAACCGTTTTTATGAGAAACTCCATAGCATAGAGTACCATACTGAGTAACAAGATGATTTTCTATATTACGCTGCTATTTTCTGGAAAATATAGGAAATGGCAAAGTAGCAAGCTAGAAACATCACTGATGGACAGTTTGATGTGGAAATGTAATGTTTTGAGATAAATATGGCTTATCATTATATTGCCCAGAGTCCATTTTATAAATTACTCATTTCAATATACATAATTTCGATGTATGAAGAATTCGCTTAACATAACTATCTCATAAATCGAGGCTAACTGCGTATTGATAAATTACACAAATTCATCGATAACTTATTTTAATTTACAGCTACAATCCTTATCAAAGTCGACTGGTTGATGATAACGCCACTACTATTACTCATTTATCATGCATCGATTCAACCATTTGGTAGCTGAAATTTTTCTTTTACCAAATAATCTGAAATTATCAACTACTTATCAAGTGGGAGAAGTTTATGTGCAGAAAAAGATGGCTACCGGTACGATGCTTGGCTTACAGAACTGAATTTCAACTCAAGAAATGGTGCATTTGATTCCTGGAAAAAACCAATACCTCAGAATTTCATCTCTCCACCGAACACGAATGCCTTCATTACCATTTTACATTCAAACAATTTAAAAAATAAAAAAGACGTAGTTCTACGTCATTATTGACATAGTTCTACGTCAATAAATAAAAAATACAGAGACAAATAACTCATATTGCTCATCCTTGACGTAATTTCTTACCATCATTCCTGCCAATTCTAAGATGGTGTGTATGTGTGAAAATATCTCAAGTGCATTGTATGATTTGAACGACAAAACAAAATATCAAGCTTGAAGAATTATGTTATTATTATTCCTAGTCACACCTTAGTCCTGTCCAGAGCTTACAGTAAAAATCGGAAAGAATCTGTCTGAATGATTAATTTTTAAAATCAAACAGTAATATTGAAATCGATCAAACAAACCGATTGCCATGGCATACATAATCTAACAACCGTACCTATATTTGATGCTTTTCACTAGAAATAAATTTGTATATTTCTTTCAAAGTTGTATATCACTTTACAATGTAAAAATATTCAACACAAATGGAACATTTTTAAGTTGTTGAAAAAAATTTTTTCTCCATTTTACGAGTCGAATAAATGTTTTCAGTATAAAATCAAGTTGTTTAGAAAACTTATTTACATCATGCATGACAAATGTATCAATGCCATCTCATCACCTAGGCTATCTCTATCTAACCTCGAAAAGATGAAAACGTATTTAATGAATAATGTCATAAATGGCTATTATGACTTTGTTGCGTGCAACATTCTAAAAACAAGACAAAAAGAAACACAATTTTATCACACAAACACATGGTAAAACTTTTTAAATGTTTATCTTTAGTTTATAACCTGGCTTGGAACAAAAAAAATGGTATCATTTTTATGTGAGAAGTGAGCAGGTGGTGTGGTGTGTTCATGATTTATGAAGTATCTGTGCAAAAACCATCAATATCCATCAAAAACTACTGTTTCCCCTTCTCATGTTCTTTTCAAATGCTATTTTGCTCAATCCATTTCTACGTGCAACACAGCTCGTGAATAATTCGCAACTCAGCTGAAATGTTTTGTCTCAAAACTGTTTTTCTTATTTCTTTGGTGGTAGGATGCTCGAGTTTACAAGGTAAAAATTATGTTGTTTAAATAATTTTGTAAATGTTTATTTATTGCCAGATATATTATACATCTTTAACTGCAATATACTACGAAATTACAACGAAATATTCATATTAGTGAAAATATCTTTGTTCAAGGAAACGCTGTAGAATGCCTAATTTGGGGTAAAACATGGAACAATTTTAAATTTGAACATCATCTAGACACATTTTATGTTACCTGGGCATTACATTAAAGTGCCCATACAAGTTGTGTAAAAATGTTTGATAAAAACAAAATACAGGGTCTTCAGGTAATGCGTTTTTAGGACGGGATTTTACACTTCACCTAGGAATTATACAGTATATGCACGTTACTACATGACTAGTCAGTCATCCATGGCGATATAGTTAGTTTATTGGATCAGGTTTAGCTACACTGACGTGACTGAACACCATATCAAAGCAGCAACTTGAATTGTACAGCGCATATTGTATGACTGACACACACAAACACTTTCCAGAATCGGAAATTGAAGACGCTTTGTGGAAAAAAATGGCTGTAGTAGAAGAAAAGATTAAAAACATAACTTTGCAAACAACCTTCCTCGGTTCCAAGTTATACAATCCTGTCACGGACTACTTTACCTTGGCCTTACACATTGATAGCGGTACTATTTACACTGCACAGTCCAAGCTCGAGACGACCAAAATTGTCACAAGAAAAACAGATGACCCAAACATTGTCAATGCAACTATTACGTGTAACATGCCAGTTAAGTATATATCAAATATGATGCATTGCATGTTGCACTGCCCGACTTTTTTGATTCCGTGTGCAACTACCTAAATGAATTTAATCAATTTTATTACTACAGGTCATCGTTTGAAAGGATATTACAAAATAGAAGGCGACTTGGTTAAAATAGTACCACTTTATGGAGAAGGCAGTATGACGGTCACGGTTGACAATCTTGAAATAAAGCTCAATTTACAATTGTTGCTCACCGGTGGCATGAAAAATGCTCGAATTTTGTTAACGGGCGTCGAAATATCGTTACGTGACACAAAACACGGTGGTACCTTTAGCAATTTGTTGGGAGGTGGACTAATAATGTCAACTGTGACATCTAAAGTTACTCCGTTACTCGGCAAGGTATGTATTACACACGTATGCAATTAAACTCATAATTTACAACAAATTAGAACAATTGCTTAAAATGAGCATGCGTAGATATCTCAGATGTCAGAGTAGAACATAGCTATTGTATGATGGTTGTAAGCAATTGTTCTAATTCAATACTCTAATAATTGAAGGCTTATTCAGAATAACGTTACATGTTACAAAAATTCAATATTGAGATTATGGAAAAATTTGTAAATAGAATGGCACCATAGTGAATATACGGGCATGTAAATAACCCGTCAAAAATGACGGGAAAGTTTTGTATTTTTATTACACAAATCGTTGTTTTAGCTCATGTTCCATTTCAACATTCGTTACAGTTATTTATTGTCTTAACTCGTATTGCTTGGCAATATTCGTTACAGTTAAAGTATCGATTTTGGCAATTTCACACACTGGTGTTTGCATAGCTGGTGAGGTGGAAGCTCTTTTATTATTATAGATATCGTGTGAGGCACTTAAACCAACCGCTATATAAATCTGGCTTATTTTGATTCAATTTAGAGTTATTACTGTACTAAAAAACCCATTCAGACATGACTGTAGGCACTGTTTAGAAGACCATTTACACTGTTTGGAAGAGTTTTAAGACTAGCAAAATTGTCTTAATGATTCCTAGTTACCCGCGGACGTTACGTTACGTTCCTGTAAAGTACCATTGTTACCGAAACCTCGCTTAATAAGAAGCCTATGAATCAATAAAAAATAAAGATCACGGGAGAAATGATAAAACAAAATGCATTAAATACGTCATAACTTTTACCGCTCTTTTTCACACACTAGACGTTTCTCATACATTCTGGACGGTTTCTGAAGGCCGTGTTGAGTAAAGCAAATGAAATTTTATCTATCTATTTCTGCTATATAATAATTTAAGCCTCAATCCTAATAATAAAACAAATAATTTAAAATTACCAGTTAGAACCGTACTAATAGCTATGGGTGAAAATATTATCTATTGAGAAACCAGCGCCACCTAGTATAGTGAAATATAAAGCGGGCGAGCGATTCAATAGTATTCCCTCTGCCCCAAACAATGGTTTACATTTCATATAAAATAGTAATCTGAGTGTGGGCTTCTTTCTGATACCGGTATGATGTAAGTTAGTTGATAAAACTTGCAATTTTTTTGAGACAGTGTCATGTCAAAATGCATGCAATTCAAAATGGAACTAGTTGTAACTGCAATAATAAACATATGGCTTCAAAAAAATATGCTTCACATAGTAGAAACACTAAATCAAAATAATTGCCCCTTGAAAAGAGAAATTACGTCTTTTACTTCAACGAAAGCTCGACAACCTACTTGATCCAACTTTTGGATCACCCTGTATAATAAAGCTAAAATTTTGCACCCTGTATTACAGTTACAGAGTACCCTTGTAATTTACGCAAATTATATAAATTTTAAATTGTAAAGTAACATACTGTGAGAAATGTAAACCATATTTTGGGACAAAGGGAGTATTATTTACCATTTTAATAAAATTATAAAAACATTTTTAAAAAATTCTGATAAAAAAATTACAAATCGCGAATACAGAAAACATGGTTAACACCGCGGATAACGAAAGTATGTATGTATATAAAATAGTTATGTATAGTTCGCATATGTATAGTTTTAGTTTTAGTTTAAGAGGAGGGCACTGACTGCCTTAAGGCAAGGCGCCCAACGCAGATAACGAAGGACAACTACATATTTTTTCAACTGTTCAAACCATTTAAACAATTTTCAAGAGTTACTAAGTCAAACATTTTCAAACAAGTTGTTAGGTCATCCTTCGATGTGATGTGACTCACCCGCATAAAACTGTCTTTTAATTGATGACAAGACATTTTTGGTGTCATTATTGGTACTACAAATTATGTTTTTATTAAATTTAGGTGGTGTACGATCAACTTGAAAGCGACGTTGCAAACTACTTGCTACACATGTATATTGGCTTAATTACCGTTTAAAAACCACAACGTCCAAAGGCTTGCCATGTAACGCTGACGATAGTAATGTCTTAAATTAAAGAAAAATTATATAAGCTACAGTATTTTTTAATTTATCTTGTTTCTACAGTAAAAACAGCTAACAAATTTTATAGACATAAAAATATTTTTTCAGAAATTGATGTTATGTTAGGATTTCTTTTATGAAAAAAATGGTTTTAAATTGAATACAAATTTAGCTGCAACGGATTTATCATTATTCAGTGTCGGTGTTTAGGTCAGCTATACGCATAAAATGAATAAAAATTAGATTTACAATAAAAAATCTACATGCCACCTAAAAAAAATAAACAAAATATTTTTTTTATATAATAGTGAACAACAAATATTAATAAATGCTAATTATGAAAGTATAGTACTAAACACGAACTCCATCTACCCACGTAATGCCGGAATTCATATAATAGCAGTTATGCAACTTTCATTTTTTACGATCGGAACAAGCGAATACTCTTGCGTGGCAGTCACATAGTTTGAAGAACTATTCAAGTAGACAGTACATCAGTCTCATCTCAGTTTTTAACCGGAGAGGTTTTTTTTAAACATCTCAACTTTTTAAAATCGAATATCACGTAAACCTTTCTACAAGTTCATCATCAAAATTAGTCAATCAACGCTAAAGTACGTCTGTTACAAAGTTACGTCTAGAAAGAGTTATTCGAGACAATTTATGAAAATCATAAAAAAAAAAGTATTATACTTGTCAAAAAATTAATCAACAAAAAATAATTAACCATTAAGATGGCATCTTCTGATTGTCCTCACATGGATGTTGATATGCATCCTGAAAACATCAGTGCGGATTTCGCAAAGTTACTCAAGTTGCTACGCCCCAAATGGGAGGAGAAAAAAGTGGAGTTTAAGGTATGTCACAATCTATAGTCCGGAAACACACTTCCTTAACGAGATGCAACAACACTACGGAAATGAAAACGCCATACAATCGCTCTGTGCAATGTAATGTATTACCGATAAGTCATTGAAAAAAAATCCGTAATTTTTGTTATATTTATTACATGGCACTCCATAGGAGTGAAAGGACAATTACATACAACAAACAGAAAGGAACAGCAGAACTTGAATTTTGAAAAAGTTATCAATTAAAACACTCGGTTATATCTCGTTACGGAAGTATTTTCGGACTATAATTTATTATTAAAAATGTTTCATTATTTCATTACAAAATTATTTACTACTAAGAAATTGAGAGTCAATTGAGAATTGAAATCAATTGAAATTGATTACCCACTAAACTTTTTTTTTTTTATAAAATAAAAATATTGAGAAGTATGTTACACAACAACATAAATAGACCAAATACTATGGTTCAGTTGGTATTAAATTAATGTAGCCCTATTCATGAAAGTGACAATTTAAATGAACGCAAACACCTATGTATATGATGTGTTTTGGTAGTAAATTTCATTAATTATTCATTAATAATTACGAGTATACAGGGTGAGGCAAAATTTTGGTTACAGCTAAATATTGTGAAAACCATTAGTGATATGAAAAGTTCGAATTGAACTATATTAATAAATATCGGTCATGGGCTATCCAATGATGTTACCGAAAGTGATGTTTAAAATAATTTTAAAGATCGTCAAGTTGAAGTCCCATATTGAAGACCCTATGGCATGACCCATATTGAAGACAACTTAGTTAAGTTGTCCCAATGGTATGCAAATAGAGGTATGCAGCTTAACTCCAATAAAACAGCAAAACTTATCATTCGGGCTTCAACAGGGGCCTCGACAGATTGTATTAAGATCTTGGGACTTAATATTGATAACAGGATCAATTTCAAGATGCATATAGACTCAATGATTAAGAAGTTGAACAGAAAGATTTTTTATTTAAAACGTCTTAAGAAGGTACTTAGCCTTAAAGAAATGAGAACAATTTTTTATCTTCTTATTATTCCAATAATTATCTACCAATCCCAATTTTGGAGCAACACCCACATTTGTAATAAAAAACGGCTTAAAACAGCCTATAATAGATGTATCAGGACTGCTTTCAACCTAGGTCGCACAACCTCCATTACTCTGTTCTGCAAGACAAATAGTCTGATAACATTTGAACATATTATTAAGTCCAATGATATTAAGACAATAGCAGCCGCACAGAGATAACACAAATCCCTACCATTATTTAAGTCCATATCTTCCGTACAAATTGCGCTCACAAATTTTTAATTGCTCTAAGAAAGCATGCATGTTTTTATTTATTTTTATTTTTTCATAAAGCAATCCCATGAATTGAAAGTATAACAAAATAACGAGTTATAAATAGAAAACAGATTTCATTTACATAAACACAATATCAAAACAACTTGTAAGAGATAAAACAAAACTCTTCAAAATTAAAAATTCCAAAGAACGTGTTTATAAATTTTTTTATCTATATTAAAATATCTTTTCTTATTATGTGATTCCTTAATATCAGACATTTTCCTAATATGAAGTGGAAGTTTGTTCCAAAAATCGTATGAGTTGTAAGGAAAAGTATTCATTAATTTCAAATTGGTATCAGGGCTATGGTGTAGTTTGTGAGATGTGGTGTCTCGTTGCTGTAAGGAAGTATTAAGGTTTTTTATATGCCAATGTAATGGGTGGTTAGAATTATTTATGTTTACATGTCATCATGTAAACATTTTAATTCTAAAATTACTCATTTTTTCAAAGGTCGTCCTTGATCCTATGAATTTTTAACAACTTTGTCTCATGTTTTTCCTATTTTTGTTCGCATTGCATTATCATATTGAGTTTTTCTTCATATTGTATTCTTCATATTATTTCTTCATATTATTTCTTCATATATTATTCTTCATATTGTATTCTTCATTGTATTTCTTCATATTACATTCATCATTTCACTGATTTGTTTTATTCTTGTAACTATTTAATTAAGTTCTGACATGTTCCCGTTGGAACAACAATTTCACGTACCAATCTCATTGTTTCATGCCCATGTTAAGTGTTTTGTTCTGTCCCTTTGCTTATTGAGCGCAATAAAGATAATAATAAGTCAGAAAATTATGACCTTGTTAACTTCCTTGTTAAACATAATGAAACTAACAAGGTCATATTAACTTGCTTAATATCCATTCCAATATGTTAATTTTGAAAGATGAAGATGTTGACATAATGCCAACGCATCAAACAGATCGAAAATCGACCGGCAAAAACGAAAGTTACAAGCGAAAAAAGAACGGTGTCACAGGAAAACAATGTCAGGGGCAGCTACAACAACATGGCCTACCTGACAATGGAGAAGCGGAAAAGTGATGAAAAAAGTGGTTGAAAGAACTGTTAAACTAATGTATGTGTTAATGCACCAGTCTAATAAGTGTTTCTAATATTTTTTCATCACTTTTCCACTTATACAATGTAAAGTAGGCTATATTTGTTTTGGCTTCCCCTGATTGCTACCCTGTCACATTGTTCTTCCTATAACTTTTGTTTTTACCGGTTGATTTTCGATGCGTTGGTATTAATTCGTGAATATTTTCATCTTTGTAAATAATATATGGGGTGTGGGATGCATATTAAAGAAATGATTAATAATTAAATGACTTTGAAAATTACACCCAAGGTTATTTCCGGTAACGACATTGGATAGCCCCTATAGCCGAGTACAGTAATTCAATCAGAATTTTCATATGCGGTAATGGTTTATGCGATATTTAGCTGTGACCAGACTTTTTGCCTTACCCTGTACAACTGAGACGTCAGCTTCTTGCCAACCAGTTTTCATCTGTTAGGGGAGAAAACAGATATCCCAGTTATTCACAAATTGCTCGACTTGCCACACCAATCATTGCCTTAGGATTCTTGAAACGATGTTCATTGCTACTTAAGTATCTTTGTTAGATGTAACAAAATGCACCTCAAGCAGAAGAATGACCATTTGATAACTTTAAGCAACTTTTCTGTAGGAATCAGCCAAGGAAGCTTCCAGGGGCTTGCTCAACAGTATGATAAAATGCTACAACAAAGAATATCCAGCAGAAGCGATCATGATCCGTATTCATAACCAGAAAATGAACATCATTTTGAACCGACCTCTTGAAATCAGCTGCATAAAAGTAGTGCATCTCAAATACTAATCATTATTAGATTATTTTTTTTCAAAAAGTTGAAAATTCATGAGTCATAATTCAACAACTAAATAAACTTATTCGAATAAGTTTATCGTGGGTCAAAATCCACGAATATTTCCATAATTATGAAATTTTCACATTAGCGTGCACAAAAAAGTGTATTCTAGTTAATGTTTGCTTTGAAGTTCGCTTTATGTAACACTAGCTGTACAGTGAACGTTACGTCGTAAACGTAATTGCATATTTGCACCAACAGCTAAACTTATGTTTTATCATTACTATTATTATACATGTAGACTTCAGTTTACACATGGATTAAATTCCGCGAAAATCATTCATAAATAAAAATCGGGTAATTTTAGTGTGAAGGTCAGCATATTCACTTGAGCACCACCGCACTAAATCTCATAATGACAAATTATACTCACATATAAGGAGCATCTGGCAGTTTTTCTTTTCGCATAATAGCGAAATTTGATACTTTAAAGTTGCATAATTCGAAGACTCCCTGTATAGTGGGATCTAGCTATTCCAACTTTTATATTATATTATTTTATTCTATTTTATTCGACCATAAGTGATCAATCAAACAGCAAAATACACATAAAAAATAAACAAAAATAAACTGCAAAAAAATGCATATTCTTAATTATTCCGATATATTCCAATATGTTCCGATTATTCTGATATGTACGATACATCAGCTTTTGTGACGTGAGAGAAGTTACAAAATATCACCTGTGTCACCTATTATAATTTTAAAGATTTTCTCAAATCAGTAAAACAAAATAGTAACAATAGTGCATCAAGCTGAATACTAAACTCTTAATTTAAATGTCAGTTTGTATATTTTGCTTTAGGCGCTCAAACCTCTTAATTGTGCACCAATCATTATTGCCACATTCAAGAATGGATTTTGTTATGAATACGTTCATGGAGCAATACTTGACCATTATCGTCTACGAGAAGATCCTATTTGGAGGTGAGGCTTGTTTTGAAGCGATTCATTGAAAACGTGCAGATTTCAGTACGAAAAGCACATTTTCAAGTAACTTGCCTTAAAACATAGCAAATTCAAGTAAAAATAGCTAATTTTGAAGCTTTTCATTAAAAAAGTGCAAAGATCTAAATATCAAGTACCCGATTGAAATTTACAAATATGTTATCTTTGTGTTTGGGCAGACTTGTTGCAGAAGAAATAGCTAAAATTCAGTCAGTAACCCTTCTGGATGGAGAACTGTTGACTGGACAGCCTACCTTTTTCATGTTGATGGAAATGCTAACGAGCAATTATCCTGAAAACGTATCAGATCCTAAACTGAGTCAAAGGTGCGAATATGTTTGAAAATTGGCAATATGAAACAAGTTCAATCCTATCAACTACCATTACGTTTTTAGAATGAAAAACGAACTGCCTGACAAAGAAACGCTGTTCAAAGAAATGGCTATTGCCAAAACTGCGGCACTGAAAACAAATTCGCCAGTTGTACTTTCTCACAATGACACCCGACCAGAAAACATCATCTGGCAACCAAGCAGAGGTATCAGTCAAAATAAAGTAATCCAACATATTATTGTATTATACATTGTCCCACAAGTCAGGCGTTAGGATAACGTATATTAAGTGATAATTTATATTTAAAAGTAGCTAACATTATTTTCTTCATACTTTGTGAATAGAATATTTTCCTTGTGGATGATGATTCTTAAAACATCTTGCCTGTATACAGGTTATTTATTCTCAAGTGAGACAGGAAAATATCTCGCTTAGATACGTCGATTATAGTGATATATGGAATATGATCAGAACATTCGAAGACAATACAATGATGTTCTTTTCATTGATCTTGAAATATTTTCCACGGAAATAGCATTGTTACATCGCAAACCATGAGTCGTAGCTATCAAATTATATTTAGGGAGTTGTAGTCAAGGTTCGATTTGGTCATATTCAAGTGTCGTTTTCATTTATTTTCAACAAGCCAACCAAAATAAAAACAGAAACAATAGAAAGCAAAATACACTATACTGCTATAACAGCTTTTTTGCAACTCACTTTTACTATGCAGATGAGTTAGTTTAGTTGCTGCAAGGTTAATTTAAATACGAATTTGAAGATGCATAGCAACTATGCATAACAACTATACTCCATTTCACATTAGCTGACACGGAATTAGCTTGAGGCAGTCAAGGGG
>JAQIWH010006177.1:0-13272 GCA_034695005.1 Cryptops parisi
ACACACAGCTGCACGCACAGCTCAAACCGTTTAACCCAGAAACGTGAAATTTGGAAGGTGCATTGTTTTCATAACGTAACCACCGACCAAGAAAGGATTTTTCGAAATTCCGTCCCTAAGGGGGTGAAAAAGAGGGATAAAGCTTTTTTTTAGAGGACGCTTACATCTCTGAAATCGGAGATCAAACATGCGTGAAAATTGGTATTTAAATTCTCTTTGAAATTTAAATACTCAAATACGTGTCTCGGTGAGACACGTATTTGGGAGATTATACTGTGGGAGATTATAGGAAATAAAAAACGCATAGCCATAAGTAAAAAGAGTCGACATATATGGCGGTGGAAAGCCCTGCCAACAGCCAAGCCGTTTGCCGACACAGGGGAATCACGATCTCTGTGAAGGCGACGGTTTCCTAAAAGAAGATGGAAGGGGGCGGACCACAGGGGGACTGGCTCATGGATTGTTGGAACAAATCTGCGAGTCAGCCGTTCAGGTTTAACCTCAAGCTTTGTATGTATAATTGTATAGTAAACAGCTGTTGCTGCGTGGCTCAGCTGTGTTGAGAGAATTTGGATTGTTGAATTATTACTAAAAAATAAAGGCCTTTTGAACTTGGTCTGCGAACGGAGTGGTTGTAAGTGTTTGCTCTCCGAGTGGGCGGTGGCGGAAGGCAGCAGCCGTGCGGCTCTTTGGCGCGTCATACTCTGCGCTCACGCGTCAACCTCCGTGTGCAAGATCGTCTCGCCGCAGTAGGTTCCAAATGCTGTGTGATTGGGGTGCCATACGACAAGCGGCTGCGACACCCTGGAACGATTATCAAGGAAGTCAGCATCTTTAGGTCACTAAAGCACCTTCTCTAACCGTTTTTTTAAGACGTTTGGAACAAAGCTTAAGGCGTAACTTTCGAACGTAGCCATTTTACTAATCTAGTGAGATCTCCGAACCGACTAGAACTTATTTTGTGACACACTCCACTTCTTGTTCCATTCCTTTATTTACTCACGGGAAAAAACAAACCAAATAAATTGACTTATCAAGAGATCAGTCACTAATTTGACTTATCAAGAGATTAGTCACCTCTTCTTCTCTTTCACTTCTCTGCGATACATCGTTAAGTAAAACGACTTTATCGGAAGAGTAAGTATTTTTTTCCCCAACACCAACCGTACAACGAGTTTCTCCAAATTGAAGCTACACCATTCAACTGGCAACATTGAGAATTGTTCCTATTTTTGGAACGGCAACCAATACCTGCTAAAAATAGCGAGCATGTATTCCAACATACATTTCAATAAAAACAAAATCATTACAATTTTACTTTTCTTTCTCCATCAATTTGTTGACTACCGAGAAAGATACCACAATGTCAGCTTCCGAAAGCGAAGCACCGGCTTCTCCACGACGAACGCGTGCTTCTGCTCGTCAAACAGAGCAAGAAATGAGTAACGCGCCAGATCCATCCGAGGAACAAAAGCAATCTTTAACAGCACAAGATGTGTTAGTTATCTCCAAAATTCTTTAAAAAGATGAACAGGAGGAGTTGAAACCAAAAAAAAAAAAAAGGTATAGGGAAATCCTCCCGACCCAAAGCACCGCTGCCAGAACAAATTAAACAACCATCATTAATGGAACATCGCATGGACCGCCTCGAAGCGAGCATGTCAAAACTGGCCTTCAGCGTAACGTCGGCAGTAAATGCCATAAAAAATATGCAATATGCATCCAAAAATCCTCACACCGGCAAAAATATACTGAACATGAATCCAGCACTGATAGCAACGGCAAACTGCCACTTAACGTCGTACAGTCGCGCCTACGCAAACGGCGTAACAGTAAACAGCATCAACCTGCGAAACACGCAGAAACTTTTTCCGCATCCGAATTCGATGCTTATCAACCAAGCATACGTTCATTAGAACGACACTCTTTGCGTACTCGACACGATACGGATACAGAGCACAACGAGAACGCCGCTAGAATTCCTCGACAACAACGTTATTTTGACAACCCGAACTCAATAACAAAATTTCCCGCGATGATGAAAAATTTCCCAGCAACTACAACTGAACTGCATCACCTACAAAGTAAGGCACTTTTTAGCAGCCATCGAAAACTCTGGTAAGTTACGTGACTTACCTGAAGACTCCTGCATGGCCATGGAATCTTTACATGGCACAGCTCTCGACTGGTTTGTAGCCACAGCACAAACCACGACAATCATGGGCAAAAATGAAAAAATAAATCATGCGCATACTCGCTAGTTTACAAACTAACGAAGATATTTTCGACGCTATTCGCAATCATCCTTTTAAAACAGGAGAAAAGTACAGCACTTGGCTGTTACCAGTGCAGCCCCTCTTTCCACAATTAAGAGAAATCATTTCGGAGCGTCCCAAATAGAAATCTTATTGAGGAAAGCGCCAGAAAAATACTGTTCCGCAATTCGATGTGTCAAGCTTAAAACTGTCACAGATTGGGTCAAGTTCGTACAATATTTAGTGCTGGATGAACGCACTACAAAAATTTCTACCGGAATGTATGCCAAAAGACAGGTGACATTTTCACCAGAAAACATGCGCAACAAACCATACAATCACGACTCAGAACTAAGAGGACGCACTGAGCGCGATTTCCAACCTGTTCGAGTCAACGCTAACTCACCCAAACCCAAAATTGAGCGAGACAAAAGTCCATTTTCGCGAGCTTGCTTTTCTTGTGGTCAAACCGGTCATAGCGCGAATGTCTGCCCTAAACGTAAACCTAAACCGAAAGCAATGATACATGGTTTAGCACAAGCGGGATACCAGAAACGGATCACGACAGTGCAGTGTTTTTTAAGAGGATAATCAAATCTCGAAATTCGAACATGGTACACACGTGAAAATAACTATGTAGATTCTCCTGGAAAAATAAATAAACACGTATTTCACCATTTTCCGGAAATTCGGTTGAAGGGGGTGAAAAGGGAGGTTAAAATTTTGAACGGGATACCCATATTTCAGTCATGAAAATTTGTATTTAGATTCTTTTTTAACTAACCTAAATGGTTGTATACAACATGTTATTTCATACTATGCCACAAAAAGATAAAAATTTTAAGGAATGCCTTAATTTTATATATTGCTGGTAATATTAATTTTAAAAAGAAAAGATATAGAAAACACTAAGCACTAATTAATCAAATTTTGGTCCGTCGGACTGCTTCAATAAATAATAATAAATAATACATGAATGTCGAGCCTGGTTTAGGCAATGTATGAAATTAGCATTGGAATAGTTAGGTTAAGCCAGCGTTTGGATTAAGTTTAAATTTATTTCCACATGATTTTTTTAGCTGACACGAAACTAACCTAAACGATTGTATACAATATGTTATTTCATACTTTGCCAAATAAAGTTAAGCTTTTTATACGAGTACATTGCCAATAACTATATACCGGTATAAATAATAAATATACAGAAAGCACTGATTAATCCAAAAGAAAAAACCTTCAATGTCAAACTATCGAACTATTAAAAGCATAATAATTTGTTACTACAATTAGTCAAAGTGACAAGATACGTGCTATTCAATGACAACAAAACATTGCGACTAATACCCATAAATAGAACTCCAAGCACACAAAGATGGATCAACACAAACCTAAAATACTAAATCACTTGAACTAAAAATAAATTTCAAAAAAGCAATTTATTTCTCGAGTTAAGATTTTTGTTTAGTTCAGTAGACTACTTAAGATCAATACAAGTTCTTTAGCGAGGGGGAGAAACCCTAAGTGGAAGTTCATGTCGCCTTAGCTGATGACTTAACTAATTGCATGCGTGTGTGTTAGGTGTGTATGTTTTTTTTTGCGGAAAGTCAGTTTAGGAGGCAGGGAATGCCAATTTCTTTACACGCTCGATTTAACCTTCGCCAAATACACTCGAGCTAAAGGAATGATAAAATCACCTACGACGAAAACCTCCCTACTGTCTCAAAAAGTGAGATATTAAGAGTTAACGATCGCGAGTTGAAAACTCGATAAAGATCCAATCGAGTCCCATGAAATGCAAATTAGGCGTTCAAAAACACTACTTCACTTTTAGTGATGGCGATTAAAACACACAAAAAAAAATGGCAGAAAAATATAAATAAGCCTATTTTACTAAAGAAAAAGCCCTACCAGAAAATATCGATTAAAAATATAATTCTTACCTTTCAGTTTAGTAGCTGTTTTTTGTTGTTTTTGTTTTTTTTAAAGTTTTTTTGGCAAAGTTAAACTTTTCCGGGAAATGAATTGAAAAAGTTGGATATTAACATTAGCAAGAAGATATGGAACTTTGTGTCAAAAAGTCTGAATATAAAATTAACAATTAAACGATTACTTACGTGTATAAGTAAAACTTTAATCACGTGGAAGATGAAATTTTACTATTTCACTAGCGAAATGTCTGTCAAAAAAGACGGGCAGTGTTCAAACTTTTGACGTTAAAATTCGAATTTAGCGATTAAAATTCAGAAATCATTTGAGGCGAGAAAACGTCAACCATACATCATCGTAACGATATAGAAATATTTTACCAACGACTTTTACTTACAGTTAAATTATTAATCACCAGTGCAATTAAATTAATAATCAACTTTTTATCAAATGTTCAGTTCTAATATTGCACATGTCAATACTATACCGTAGGTAATCTGTGCTACAGCAAGTGAAAATATTGTTCTCTTTGTTTACACTTACGTTATGGTGTTGAGTGAGTTTTTACTTGTTATCGTGAAAATGTGTTTCCCCGGACAGAGATAGAGAGGAAGAGGGCAACTTGCCTCTTATACGTATAGTTTAGCCTAGTGTAAAAGAGTTACAATTTTTTAGACCTAGTGTAAAAAAATTACCATTCGAGGAAATGGCGTTAAAAGATCTGAATTTTCATTTCTGTTTACGGATTACTTCACACTTCTAGTATTTTTGCACATATTGCTGTTTTGTTCAAAATTATCCGTCAAAAAAGTAGAATTACACCTAACACATTCGATAGTGCTGCTAGGTCATTTTTGACAAAAAATGTTACTTAACACCCTTTTACCTCGCCCTTCAATTAATCATGTACATTGTATGAAGCTAACACTTGTAACAATAATTGCAAATATCAAGGGTCATAGGGTGGAATCAGGTTTTTGTGATTACTTTGGGACCAGTGCTTTTTGATAACAATAGCCGCTGATAACATTAAACAATGGATATAAAACATTAAACAGTGTCTTGGGACCAACTAATAATGAAAACATTATCCGTGATTATAATAACCGAATTCCACTGTATATACTTGATCTGTTATGCACTAAATTCTTTGTTTTGTTATCTTTGTCAGTGCATTTAATAAATTTCGTACTACAATAATTAAAAAGTAAACTTTCAATAAGTTATAGAAACTGAAAAAGCATTTATTAACATTATATTGTAACTTAGTTCAACTGAAGATGAGGCGATATAGGTATCTGATGTAACAATAGAATATGACACAATTTAAGCGCATTCCGATTACAAAGAAAACTAGAGCTATACTTGCAATGATTTATCTGAACTACTTAGTATCAAGAAAAGTCTAGAAATTCAAAATTATTTCGTTAAAAAATCTATATAATTTTTTTACTATCCGAAAACTCATTTTTATGAAAAAAACACTGCAAAAAAAGTGCGTGCTAAAAAGGGTATTTTCAGACTTGGGTAAGTTCTTATAGCGCTAAAAGTAATAAAATTTGTCATGAAATAGTTTCATGAGATTTATAGAGACTCGTGTAGTGTGATCGCTTAAAATGAAATTCACGTACATTTCTCATTAAAAGTTATGTTGCTAACTTGTTTTTAACTGCGTTTTACCAGAACAAACATTCATCGTCGGTGACATTTTTCAATAAATGAAATACAGTATAAGCTTTAATTTATTTTACTCACTTTTGAAACCCATTAGTAATGTTTCCTCACTAAAACAAAAAAAAACAGACACAAAAGTAACCATAAAAAATAATAAAAACAATTTCCCTATTAAAAAATTCAGTAAAGCATATTTTTTTCCATCACACTTCGACTTGTATTATATTTTACACTATTTTCACACTTAATCAATTTTTTTTTTACGAGGTACATTGTAAAGTGAAGCGATGATGATATCAAGTAATACGTTTTAATTAACAAATTTACCTGTAAAACACGTTGTTAAAATAATCGAATTTTTCATCGATTAATTTAGTAGTTAGGGCTCCTGAACGTATACAATTTATAGCTCTCCCAATAAAACCGGCTCATAATGGAGTTCTCTAATTCTCCAATGGACACTAATGAAAATATAAACCCAGTTGAAATAGGCTCATCAAACCATTCCTAGCGTAATTTATGCTAACAATTAAGTTATAAATCATAACGATATTCGAACAGGAAGTATCGAACCCGACATCTTCGGTATCTCCATCATTCACATAACTTGCAGTAGTGCTACTAGTGCAATCATTATTATGATAATAACAATTCGCGATGCATAATTCATGAAGTTTGCAAAGCGAACTTAAGTGACAAGATTATATACAAATTTTGCAAGAAAAAAAATATTGTGGAAAATGAAAAACTTTTTTTTCATCATCAACATTTTCGAGTTAATTATGCGCAGCGTTATATTTCATTAGTGGGGTATAATTTTAATTAAGAGTGAAGAAAAATCCATTGAATCGAGTGGTATGGTGAGAGTAACAAGAGTTTCGAAAACTCTTCAAACCAGGTCCAATATAGCGTGCACTTATATAAGGGAGCTGATGAATATGGGTCCACTCTTTTCAGATGGTGAGTGAAAAGCTCTTTCGGATTCCATCTTCAAGTTTTCCAAGGGCAAAAGTGAGAAAGTGTGGCTTTTATTCGTTTTATAAGATGTCAGTTGGCCAAATGGCTCAGCTGTGGATTATGATCCCATTAAAAGTGAACTCGGCAGCCCAAGTTTTACGAGCATGTTTGCACACGAATGGCCAATAAAGTGTGTGCATTTACTCAAACTTATGACGCCACAGATTTCCTTGTCAACTTTTCGAAGATATAGGTTATATGCAGGTGAAATTGAAAACTCGAAAACTTTTTTAAAAAATAATAACCTAAACATTAAAAATTAATACAAAACCCCAAATGATAACACTGATGATGATTAAGGTTAGGCCAAGATCGCGAAGCCATAACTCTTGACAAAAAACATACTGAATTATGACAAATTGCTTCGTGAAATTTACTGACCGAACAAAAATGTTCGTTTTTTGGCGAAAACGATAGGAAATAAAACAAACGATATATTGTATTCTTCTTTTTTTTTTACTGTGTGTTTTTTGGGAAAGAAAAAACGAGAGATAATTTTCACATTTAAATGCAATGCAGTACCATTCACACTATCGCACCTGTTTCACTCTCGTTAATATTCGAAACAGGAGCTGAAGCTTCAATGCTTTTTATCTTAATATATAACTTACATACATATAAATATAAGTTTATATATATACATACATAAAAGGAAAGTAAATTCTCATCATGTGACCCTGGATTTGTGATTAAATATTTCCGGATCACATAGAACCAGTTATGCCGTTTACTTTCTCTATGACACGTTAAATTACTTTGAAAGTCACTTTCACAAGAGATGACTGCTGTATTACGCACATATGTATATGCTGTACTACGTGTACACATGTATACACTATATACAGGATGAGTAACTTAATGTGACGCATCCAAATATTATGAAAACAAAGCATGTGACGAATAAATGTGCTAGATAAACTTTGTTTGCACATGAGGGGCCTTTCCAATAGTATTATTTTTTATTGACCTTGAAATGTCACAAAAATCCAATTGTTATATTGAAAGCCATGAGTCGTAACTAGGCCTACCAAGTCATATTTAGAAAGTTGTAGCCACGAGCCCATTTAATCAGAATCCACTTTTGTTTCATTTATTTCAAACAATGCAACCTAAATAAAAAAAATTTACTACAATAGACAGTAAAAGACACGCTGCCCCTACAACAGCTTCTCTGCAAGTTACCAATGCTATTCAGTGTATATAGTTATTTTATTTTAACTTGTGATTGGATTGGATTGGATTTAACTAGGTGATTGGATTGAAAACATATCGTATATTGTACATATCTTATAAAATACAAAATGTATGTGTTGCAGACATTTTTAGGAACATTACTGAAATATGAGCATGAAATTTTCCTCAGCCCCTTTAAACCGGGACCTCGCTCACCACCACACTTTTGTGCAGACCAAGGGTGGCGGTTTAACGAAATCTCGACTGCATTTAAAGGTATAATACCGTATAAAGTGTATATTAATTGTGTATTAAATCTTAAAAATCTAAATATGCACTTCTTTTGTATATTATGACATTACGTACGTATACTGTTCTACGTGTACGTTGCACATACAAAACAGTCAACCTAACAATATTGAATAATGCTACATCACTTCAGCAATATAATAACGACACTGCCGTTGAAATAACATGAATGGCATTAGCGTAGAGCTAAAATAATAGCATTGAATGAATAAAACAGAAGCCACTTCTGGTAAATTTCAATAATACATATTTACACACGTTATACATCATGCACGTAAGTAACCTTAACTTATTATTTTCATAATGCATGAAGATGTTTTCCTTGCTACTATTATGGTCCACCAGCTTACACCGACTTTCAATGCAAATTAGAAACTCGTTTCAAATATAAACTAGAAAACAACAGACCAGTTCTTATTTGTAACAAGGTTTGTGTGCTGTAGCAAAATTTAATACAAAATGCATCTCAACCTTTTCAAAATGAAAACCAATAAACATCTCAACCCTTTCATATGTTCACTTTGTTTAAAGCGCTAATAAGCATTTTTTACGCAGAAAATTAATAATATAGAATACTAAAACTAAAGCATTATGTAAACGCTAACATGTGCATTTATTTTCATATTTTAACCAAAAAACAAAACAAAACAAGGTTAATAAACAACAGCGAAAAAGTAACAACTCTTTATATACCGTACTGTAATGCGGTACTGTATATTGCATTACCTTTATATTAACTTAGTTGATATAAAATTTTTACAGCAGTTTTACATACACATGAAATTTCGTATTTCTGCTGTTCGATTATTAGATAATTTCCTGTTATAACCAGGACCAGTCTAATGTTGCTATTTGCTTGTACTTAATTATGAGTTTATTGCGCAGGTTAAGTTAGGAAAAACAAAACAATATTATACGTTTAATACGTTTCTTTATTTTTCCTTACCTAACCTGCACAATAAACCCATAATTAAGTACAAGCAAATAGCAACATCCTGTGCTATTTGCTTGAAATAGCAACATCCTGTCATAGCAACAGACTGGGCCTGGCTATAACAGGAAAGTACCGATTATAATTTAAGAAGTCCACTTTAGTCAACACTGTATACTGATCAAAATTACACACACACAAAACAGTCAAATTTCATATTAAAACCAACATAAAGGTTTATGACAGAATAATATTGAAAATTGTACTTTATTTTCCAGTGGTTGGAAATGATGAAAAGATGGAATGGACACGTTTAGGTAAATGGAATGACATTTACTCTGTTGACACATCAGTGATTCCGATGAAAGCAATTGCATGGAAATTAGATGAATCGCGAAATGCTCGCTTTACAAACAGCGCATTGGGTATTGTTTATTCGTAGAAGATTTATGACATTTTACAAAACTAATACTGTATAGCAGACTAACCGTATCAGTTATTGACACAAAAAAATGTTTGTGCTGAAACTATAATTGAAAGACCTGGTGTAAGGGTGTTAACTAACATTTTAACAATTTCGAGTGAAACACGTTAAAGACCTGAACTTGTCTTGCTGTCTATAGGCTACCTCACACTTCTTTCACTAATATCTTTGCACATATATTGTTGTTTTGCTCAAATTTATGCGTCAGGAAGGTTGAATTGCACCTAACACATTCGAAAATGCATCTAGGTCATTTTTTTGCCAAAAATGCTACTTAACACGCTTTTACACCAGGCCCTTCAATTATCCTTGACAAACACAATATTGAAATAAATTTTGTTTGCTATATAAAATTTGTTACATTACTCTTTTTACGTTTTTTTTTCCACTTTGTTTTTCGAAGTTCCTTACAATATATCCTTAAAGGATCTTTGACTTTGGAACCTTTACGGATAACCTTGTCGTCTGGTATTGTTAAATATTGTTCAGGATAATACATGAAAAATAGGAAGGAAAAAGCTGAAGAAGCTTTAAAAAAATAGAAAAAAGAATTTACAGAAAAAAAAGACCCGTATAGAAGTGAAAAAAAAAGGAAGATAAGTACGCAAAAAAAGGAAGACAAATTGCCAACAAATGCTGACCATTACTCTTCTTGACTGCGAAACAAATAGAGCGAGTTTTTCAAATGAAGCCACAAACTTCTGTTCAATTTGCACAAAAGGTGTACTGTTCACCACAAAATACCTTTTTTTTTAATATATAAAACATCACATATGCTTTTTTTTTATTTTTGTACACGACTTTTTTTAACGTATGAAGTTTAAATACATTCTTTCCTGCATATACAAGGTGTCCCTATTTTAATGAGTTCTCAGAAATTTATTCGTGTTTATTTTATGGATCCATGAAGATGTTTGTACATGTATCTGTAATGGTTGTATTATTTCAAATTCATGTAAATGATGTACTCAAATCAACAAAAGCGCCACCAATATATAGGAAGTAGAACTACAAACAAAAGTGTAAACATAACAAAAAAATGTTGTAAATAGAGGATGGGTACAAAGAAATCATTTTCTGACTTTTTAATAAAAATTACAACATTGTCAATAGTTCTAAAACTTAACTGGGAACGAGACGTGTCAGCATACTAAATTTCAAGTCAATTGAATAAGAAATAATGGACTCCATAGCGAACAAACAAACAAACTGTTACGTTTTATTTTGTAAGGAAAAGAACTCGTAATGAAAATAAAATGGTGTTTAAAGCGAGAATTTGAATTATTATATAGTATATGTTACCGTCAAAACCAGAATCCCGCTAGAACACGGTTTTGACTAATCAAAACTAGAATTAATTGATCGACTCTATAATTAGCAATTTGAGTTTGGCAGCCTTCGGACGCATTAACTACTTAAGGTTAATCGGGTTTTTACTACTGAGGTTATATTCGAAGTGAATTCTGGTTTTGATCGTAACATAAAATATAGAAATACATCTTTTTATCCAAACAAACGTTCCACTTTTAAAATTGAAAAAAAATAATTGTCTTACTGTTGTAAACTGCATCTAATGTTTTTGGGTTTCACTGTATATGTTTTTGTGTTCAGTAAACTGAAACCGGCAGATGAGGAGATTTAATTCGTTTCAAAACACGAGGGTGACATGTTAAGATTTATACTAGGGTGTATGTCTTAGGCAGAGCTCAAAATCTGAGACGATGATATCATGCGGATAATGTCACCAAAGCTTCCTACAAGTTTAGGGGACGTCCAATGTCGTGTGTGGTCTTTTTGTAATCATTAAGACTGAAATGCTACACGTTGTTGACAAGCCAAGTATTATCAAAAAGAATGATACATAATATAAAAAAAAATCCTGTTAAACAGTGATGCAACTTCTTTCTCGGGTTTCATGTTATGATTGGAATGAAAAACAATTTCAGATTCACTTTAAGCATCTGAACAAGAAATCTTAGTTTATATAAAATACATTTCTTTCTTACGTCCGTCTGTTTGTGCGTGCATGATGCAAACACGGCTGAACTTATCTTTTAGAAATTTGATATCTAAGTTGGAATAGAACCAAGGAAATACATAGTCTAATTTACATATTAAAGTTTTTATTAGAAACACGTCATTTATACACTCTACATAATTCTGGAATATGTGTATTGTATTTGAGAGTTCGGCTTATGATTTTCAACAGGTCTATTTTAATAAGAATAGGCCAGTTCTATGCGTATGTGTGTCAAAAACGCTTTAACCCCGTTTTGTGCTACTAGATAGAGTTATACCATAATAATAACACTTTCACTTTGGTTGGTGGGTTTCACTTCCATAATACCTCGCCCATCGGATGACGCCCCCCTCCCCCGTGCAATAGCACGGGTCTACTTCTAGTTAGAAAGAAATGTTATTAACAAAGATTAAGTAAGATGTAAATAGGTATCAGGACAATAACCGTCTTTTGTGTGTGTTCTTGTCCGTGTTTTGTCCCTTAAAAAAACCTTTCGAAAAAAAAGGCGAAACGGTGGGTGTTTATTTGGTGTGTACCTCGTTAGTAAGATAAGGAGATTCTTGTTTTCTCCTTAATGTTTTTACTTTTATACTCTTTATATTAGCTTCACTTGTGAGTGAGTTGTAAGTTTGTGAGTGAGTTAACACTGGGCATTGAACGTATACTGCCACCTACAATTATTTATGAGAATATACTAGAGAATATACAATTATTTATTTATTTATTTATTTGCATTGTCCAATGTACCATAAAACGCATAAAACGAAACCCACTTAAGTCCTTCGCATCAATAAAAATCGCATACGTTTACGTTGCTTGATTAGAAGTCGTGTGTTTTCATTGTATCAATTATATTAGAATTTTTTTTTCGACATTCTTATCCGTCCTGTATTTGGGGTCCCTTGTGACCAAAAATGTTTAAAATAAAAAAAGAACTCAATGTGAAAAAAAAACCGCATATGTAAATAAATAAAATCTAAAATTGTAGAAATCAAAAATCGGTTTACTCAAAACTTGCATAAATATAATTTCGCCAAAATTGAAATTTAAGAGAAAACTATCTTTAGACAATTTATAGTCCTAAAATCTATCATACAACTAACAATATATTTCCTTATAATTCCACACACAACTGGAACAACCTACCTACTTTTATATGAAAAATTCCGTTTAAATGTTTTGATCACCACTGTATTAAACAATGTCATCATTTCAAAAAAAAATATTATTCAAACATATTTTATTTGTATAATATTGTTTAATTTGTCATTGGACAAGACACGTGGTACTTTCTTTTGCACCTGGGCATATAGAAAGAATTCTAGAACCTTCTAGAACTTTCAAGAATATTCTAGAAACTTCCACTGTGTGGCAATGTCACTGGATTTTCACTAGCGCCACCTCACCATGTGTGAAAATGCCAAAACTCATACCGAAATCGATACTCTAACTGTAACGAATATTGCCAAGCAATATGAGTTAA
>JAQIWH010006178.1:0-13271 GCA_034695005.1 Cryptops parisi
GATGTTGCTATTTGCTTGTACTTGGTTATGGGTTTATTTTGCAAGTTAGGTTAGGAAAACCAAAGAAACGTATTAAATGTATGCTTTTGTTTTGTTTTGCTAACCTAACCTGCAAAATAAACCCATAACCAAGTAGCAACATCAGACGGGCCCCGCTATAACCGGAAAGTATCAAAAAATTGCATATATTAAAAAAATTTAATCAAAAATTGCAGAAATCAAAGATGGAATTACTCAAAACTCGAATGAATTAAACATCGAATCACTCAACGATCACATAAATTTAATTTCGCGTAAATCGAAATTTGCATTAATCAAAATTCGCATAAATTGAATGTGCAGAAATAAAAAAAATTACTCAAAACACGCATTGAATATCGAAATTATTCAGAGATAGCGTAAGTTTTAATTCGCATAAATCGAAACACGCCAAATCAAAAATGTTTTTTTTTTGTTCATACAGTATATCTGTACAGTATTATGACAATAAACTTTATAAAGAGTATGCTTAAAAAACATTTGTAATCTTGATTTGATTTGATTTATTAGTTAGAAGACCAAGAGTTCAATACATTACAAACAAAAGTACGGTATACAAAACAGATTATACTGTACAGACAAAACAAAACTTTAAAGGTCTCTTAACGTTTTGACTGGCATACACTTTGAGTGATGTAAAAGTGGGCGTAGCTATAAATTTTCGTCATTAACGTTTTCCATGCTTGACGTCACATGCACACAGCCAATCGTGATAAAGATCTACAAACAGAAAGTGCTCAGCAGTTTACCATTTTTTGGAGTTTATTTATTTGGACTTTAGTTTCAACTGTTTAGTTTCAAAAGTTTCCAAATACTCTATGTTGAATAATGAAGGTGATAGACATGATTCACACTTGCAGGTAACTCGTCCTCTAGCACGGAATGATCATGGTTATAATTTTATTTAAGCTAATATATTTATTGGTGAATTTTTATTTGTTTAGACTCTCGATGTTATGGTATACCTCTCATGGATTTTAAGGTTATACAATAAACTAAAGAGATAACTTTTTAGTCTACGGTTATACTCTCACAAAAAGGTCTAGCCTTATATTTACACGGTACAAGCATTATTCATATGTAACCAAAGTGAATTAATTTTTTCAACCGGTTGTACCACTGAAATGAAGCTTTAATTAACATTATGTTGCTGCGGTTTTTACAAAACTTGCAACAATTTGTACGGTTGTGTGACCCGTAACTACTTACTTCCGACCATAGCTGGGCACAGTTAATCGTTAATCCGTTAACCATAACATTACCATAGAATGTTACTTCCTTATTATTAGATGTTTTTTAAATCAATAATAAGAAATTAACTATTTATGGTAATATTATGGTTAACGGATTAACGATTCTGTGCCCAGTTATGCTTCCGACGATTCGGAATTAGAAGTTCGTTGATAAATTAGTCTTTCTTTTGGTATTCCTAAGATGACCCATTTAAATAATATAGTTTGTGCTTAGTTTTAGAAATTTGAACGATTAGTGGTGAAACACGCACTGTACAAAGCTAGGTGTTAAACCTGTATAACTACTTTTTTCCATCATAGTTCACCCTGTACGTTTCACTGTCAGACGATCTCCCTTCAGCAAAAACAATGGAAGCTTCCTCTTAATTTAAATAAACTCATCCTCACTTTATCAGTTGTGTTGTGTACTGAAAACGAGGCATTAAAACTTGCGAGGAACCCTTTAAAACCCCTTTTAATCCCCTTTTACCGACTAGTTCACATCCACTTGGCTACGTTGGCGTTACACGTTTTTAATTTCAGTTTCACGACCAATTAATTTTTGTACTTGAAAAATATGCTTGTTAGATTTTAACTTGGCTTTGAGTAACATTTGTTGTTTACGTTGGACTGGTTTATACAGCCTTGTTGCTATTTTTTATAGGTCTTTAAAACACTAAAAAGTTACAACGAAGTTATCTTTGTTCGTTTATGTACACAGTGCCTTATTTTTAAAGATCGTTGACTTGCAATTTATACATCATGGCGCGGTACACCACGGACATTTATTTGCATTGTGGTATTATTGTACTGTTTGAAGATACCATCACGTTTTCTTAGACTTACCATTACAATTTTCGATTCTTGTTCTTTTGTTTCGCACACGTCCCACAATAGGCATTTGTAATAAATCCGTTCGGAAATGTCACGTGACTGGGGGGTTTAGGTAGGTAAATCTCCAATGCGCGTGCGGAGCCAGTTTCTTTACTCGGTGCCAAATTTTCTCTGTATTTTCTTCTTCTTTTCCCTCGAAATGTCTTGCCAGATAAATTACCTTCAATACCTTTTGCTATTGTGCCAGATGATCTCTCTCTTTTCTTCGTGTATTGCTGGTAAGCTCGGGAAAGTTGCGGAACCATTAGTGGAATTGTAATTGATCGACTTAGGATAGATAGATAAATAAAAAAAGTGGAGACAGGAAGAATACTTTTTTGTTTCATCCATCTTCTTTTATATCATGCGCTATCTGTTATAATCCACAAAAAGTCAGACTCGGAGAAAAATACAGAAATAAATAAAAGTTAAGTATATATATATATATATTATATATATCCAGTTGTGCACATTTTTTTTTGTTACTGGTAACTTATCCCTTTCAGAACTTTTTGGTTAGACAAGTATGGAAAAAAAAAGATTTATTCTACTTTATATTAACAAGTATCGCACAGACAAAAATAACATGTAGTTGAGAAGTTTTTTGAACCATCTAATTTTGAAGAATGTTCCTTCCACAAGTTTATTCATTAACCCAGGTGAGCCAACAAAAAACCAAAACACACAAAAACTAAAACAAGCCTACCTTTGGCTGACCGGGTAGAATTTAAACAAAATCACTCATTAACGTTTCGCGTTTCTATGAAAACGCGGTAAACATGAAAATGACAAAAACCAAAACGGAACAGACAAACGACAAAAGAAACACCACCAGCCTACAGCAACCCACACCACCAACTCCACTTTAAAACTAACGATCAACCTACAAAACATCACTCCCTAAAATCACGCGCACCACACATCCTACCAAAAACTACCAAAATTCAAACAATTTGAATTTGGTAGTCATTTTTTAGATGACAAGTTTATTATTATTTTTGTTGCAAAAAATTGATTGAAAACTGTTTACTAGTTTAGTTTACAAGTAATCTTTGCGTTAGCATACTGAACCTGCTATCTGTTTTACATGGTGCTTTTTGTGTTGATAATATAATTGAAATTTTAAAGCAGCTGATAAGTGTATGCTCATTTAAAAACTATTTTCTATTTCTAGCATTTAATTTGTAAAAAAAAAATTAATTGTTACATGTATAAACTAATATTTCCTCACTAATATTACATTTTGTTTAACGATTCATCAGTGGTGACTTTTGAATTCTAAATATTAATTTTAGCTTTTAGCTTTCTCATCAAATACTCATCAGTTTTCTATTTGTTGCAAAACTTGCAATTTATTACTGCAATTTTCAGTGGTTTATCTACTTTAAGTTTCTTTACGTTTTTAACTTAAACCTACTGATTCTGGTGTTAACTCTTGATTATGTTGATGTGACTTAATTCGTTAGCTTGAAAATATTCAGTATTGTAGCACGGGAATTTTTAAACGTCAGTTTTATAATTTTTATATATATGTTATTTTCGTTAATTACATTCATATCAACATTCAATTATCAGCTGAAGTACGTTTCTAAATTTTAATTGGTGTTTTTTATTTTAACTGATGAAAAATGTTGGTGTGATACACATAATAGTGTTTATATATTGTATACAAAACATCGCAAATTCTTTACAGTAGGCTATTGTCAATTGAGATCACTAATTCTCCATAGTCAGTTGCTTTTTTTTCATATTTGTATGATAAACTTGGAAAATCTTTCAATACATTAAAAAAAGTTATAAAAGTAAAAATAAACGAATTTGTCAATGATGAAATGTTGTGTCACTATTAAAGCCATTCTTTAAAATCTTCTTTGCAGAATATTGAAGTGAAGAGAGATAAAAACAACGATCACCCTTAATGTCATTCCACTCTCGTACTTTACCACGTACATATTGACTGTTTAAAACGATTCGGTTCGTCTTATCATACGACTAGGAGTTCACTGCGTTGTAAACTTGAACAATCGCGAACCTTAAAACGTGAGAGAATTAGAAATGGTTCACAAACGACCAATGTTGGTTTCTTGGTCAAAACTTTTGTTTGGTACAGACTTTCCCAAACTCCATTTTCATTATCGATACCTGTTGTCAGGGTTGTACCTTTTGGGACCCCACAGTGGTGATGGGAGGTGTGTCCAGGTGGCTGTGGGTTTGAGTGGTCGAAGGACACAACCCCGGTGGAGAAAAGTTGGGTAAGACGAGAGCGCACGATGGACACCGTAAATTGCCTTTTATGGTCGACCAAGTGACTCGCTTGGGAGTCGTGCAGCTGCAAAATGTCAGGCCTTAAATTCCGACACGTGTCATCTGCCGGTGGCAGTGTCTAGCGACCCTATACATACACCCCCTTTCAAAAGCTCAAAACCCCCTCCCTATCAAACTGACCCTCTTTCCCCAAAACTCTCCCATTTCGCATTCATGTTCCCTTAATGCTGTTGGTGGGAAACTTTGGGTGTGTTTAGCAATAATTATTTTTTTTTAATTTTACTCTATTTAAGGTTTAGATCAAGAACAGCTGTTTTAATTAAGAAATGCGACGAGGAAAATTTGCGGTTAAGTTTTTAGTACGGTAGTAGAGCTTCCATAAGTTGAAGGAAACAAAGAAAATAAAGATTTTTGTCAAGAATGGCGAAGTTCATTGAGAAGGTGCGTTCTCTCCTGGAGATCAAATAGTCACTCTTTTATTTGTGAAAATGCATGAATGCACTGTTGATCGTCTAACCCTTTATAAAAATTATGGAAATAAATTTAAACCAAAACTATAACTGAAACTTAAACTGAATAGTTTCGTGTGACACGCTGTTATGCCACGTTTATCATTTCCTTCAGTATTTGTCACGCGTGACACGATTGTATTTTCATGTTCGAAATCACTTTAAAATGGAATATATTGCAAAACAAAATCTTTTGTAAGAATGAACTTTTAAGAAACATCGTTTTGAATTAAATGAAACACGTAACATAATCCAATATACAGCATTTCGTAACCTTAACATACAGACACGTTTAGGATGTCACCAATAGTCGATCCTTTTCAATCCACATCATTTTCACGGATTAGACTTTCGGATTTTATATTTTTAAATACTTTTTAAAGGAAACTTCCGATACGCTTGATGGTTCAAGTTAATTAGGTTGTTCGAGGAATCTTTGCTTAACACACTAAAGAAAATGTGTTATTGTTGGAATCTACGGGAACTCCAGTGGATTTTAAGCGTTAGGGACACACAAAGTTATGTAAATATTGTAACGATTAACGATTGTAGAATCTTGAGGGATTAAAGTTCATATTCACACTTTGACTATACCGATATCTAGAAAAATAAAACTCATATTATTTTAATACTAGAAGTAGACCTGTGCTCTAACACGGGAGCATAAGATAGGAGTTTTGGGATAGTAATACAGACTTTAGATTCCAGTGAAACCAACCAGTGGAAAGTGAAACCAATCAACCAACTCCATCTAGTGGCAAATAGTACAACGTCTTGAGGGCGTTCTTTACTGTTACATAAATACACACAAACACATAGACCTGGCCTATTCTTATTAAGATTTATAGACTATGAAATTAAAACACTATGAATCATAGATTTTTTAAATATTATTTACACAATGTATGCTACATAAAATAGTTGCTAGATTTAAAATAATTAAATAGTACATACGTAATTTTTGCAAACATGCATTCCGATCAAACTGTGATTTGTTCAAAATATTAAAATATTGTTTAATATCAAATTAAACTTAAAATAAAAATTAAAATAAAATAAAATAAATCATACTGAAGATAGCACACAATTTTTTTACGTTGTAAAAAAACGTTTATACTTGGCACACAACATTTATATTCAAACGTTTTTTGGTTAATAATAAATATCCACTATCTTAAGGGACAGAAAATTCTGCTTCTGAATTGTTCTTGTATTTTTCCGAGTTTTATCAAATAAGAATATTTTCGGTGCTTATTTTTTGTTTTTTTAAGCTTCGAGTTATCAGTTTCACTATATTTCATATCACTGCAATTTTTTTTAACTTTTCTGCTATTTCTTCTTCAACACATGCCCTTTTCTATTGTTTTGTAGAACATTTCGATCTTCTTTGGTAGTCAAGTTTTTTGTCCTTCTTTCTTGTTCTCCAACCTTTACTTTTACAAATCTCCATTTCTTGTTGTTTTTTTTTTCCCGTTTATCTTCTCTCGTTCGGCAAACGCGTATTCCATTACGTGGTACTCGTCACGTGACAGTCTAAGAGGGTGGGAGCTGAAGAGTGTTTGGAAAGGTCAAAAAGGAACCATGTTTTCGAAGCCATTGTGTTAGTACTTTGCTAGTACCACTTTGGCGAGATCCCCTGACACCATCAAGTGCGTGGGGGGAAAAGTGGTACCATCCCCCTGAAAAAAAATACAAAACAAAAAGAAACACACCACTAAACACAACAGTTGACATGGAACAGTTCGAACTTATCGATCATGTTGTCAATACAAACTTGAAAGCCGCGACAACATGCGAGTCTTTCTTTTAATACTACTGGAAATAGGGAACTAAGAAATGTTGTCAAACTTCTTCAACTGAGAAGTTTTGAGAGGAATTACAAAATGAAGGGTTGCTTTTCGTATTAATACGTTGTAATTATCAAAGTTGAAATTGCAAGAGTGTTGCACCTGATTATGTATTTTTTACAAGATTCATTGTTTGTTTGTTCGTTTTTTTGTCATATAAAATTAGTAATTTTTCTTAACATGTTTAAGGGTTAGTTTCCCTTATCAGAAGACTATTATAGTGTTGGTGTTGAATCAAAATGTAGGTAGTGTAAATTTATAGAACCTTTTATTTGTAAGCCTTTTACTGATGCCTTTATTTTCTTATTATTGCGATATGACATTCTGATTTGAATTGTGTTGTTTTATTTATGAAAAAAGTTAAAACAAAAACTATCTTCAAAATAGCAAACGTTTGAACAGCTACTTAAACAAAATTCTTCATTTCGAATAATTTTTTTGGGGCTTTTGTTTTTATTTAAATGAAGACAATAAATTATAAACATGCTGCAAAATAGTACTAATTTATTTAGTAATTAAAATACTCTAGATACCATTTTATTCATTCATGCTATCATTACATTACTCCCATGATACCCTTCAAAAACCCACCAAAAAAGTAAAGGCTGTCTTTTTTCACGCGTTTAATTTTCCCGCGAGATACAATAAAAAAAATAGTTGCCGTACTTCGTAAATAATTAAGTTTATATACCCTTTATAGTGCCTCGTTGTTGTTACCGTGAAACGATTATTATTGTTGTTCATAAGCGACCAATTGCTCGTTCCTTCTTTCATAATTCATGCTACGTCCCATAGTTTCCCTTTACTATTCTTCCAGGAATGTATGCGTGTTGTGTTCTGGTGAGTAATGACGTCACATGAGTTAAGTGGAAGAAGCATCACGATTAACGACTTTTAGTTGCTGTGTGTAGTACACGCGATTCCTGCTGTTTTTAAACCTCTATTTTAGTTTTAGGGATGAATTAAGGGTTAGTTAACGACAAAAAATGCAAAACTCTGAATGATCCGTCTTCCCGGTACTTCCCGCTGGCAAACATCGATAAACACCCGGTAACTGGAAGAGGAAATGAGAAGAATTTGAAACGCGTGCTTTATGTTAGAACGCGGTAGATGAGACTAAGGCACCATTTTTCTTTATTGGGAGTTGGAAGATCGTTTGGTATGAGCTTTAATTACCCAAGGCTTTCGAAAGATGTGTTTGCAGCATTATTGTTGATAAAAGTGTAGCCAATCAACGTTGTTAAAGCATCCACTGAGTGATTATACTGCATGATAATAATTACAAGAAATGATAACAGGCTTGTGTATCCATTTATCCAAAGAATATATTGATTATCATATCTATTGAAATTATTGATATACATATTAGAAATTTGCGAGTAGTAGCTAAAGTAAGCAGTAGTAACGTGTTTAAATATTACTAAACTTGAAGTCACTCTCGTATTTCAGCATTGAATCTATTACAGCCGAGCGGACTAATCAGGGATCGCGCATACTCACTTGCTTTTCCATAGTCTATGAAAAAGAATATGGAAAAATACGTGAGTATGCGCGATCCCTGATTGGTTCGCTCGGCTGTAATAGATTCAATGCTGAAATACGAGGGTGACTTCGAGTATAAAAATAATTAGATTTATTTTGTTTTTTAAGCGCCCAGATTTCAGTGGTTTTGAAGATTCTGACAAACGATTTGATCATTACTCGGACCATCTGTTGATAAAATTCTAAATTGATATTATTAAATAAATAACTGTCGGTTTAAATTCAAAAAATTAATACCGATGTGTACATTCGGATCGTCTTAAACCATACCGAACTAAGTCAAAAAAAGTTTAATTTGAGAAAACGACTATTTTACGAGTGGTTTGTCCATAGGGTTTCATGCTATTCCATTTGGTTCATAGTGCTATTTAACTCTATCTACTTGGTCCAGCTATATAATTCAAATGCCTAGTTAAAGACTAGAATCTGGATCATGACTTAGTCGCATCATTTCATGCATTAACTAAAAAAAATGTGAAACGTGAGTTAGTTCACTATGCTTTAACACGACCCATTAGCATGTTATAAACACTAAGATAGAAAGTTTCTAAAGGCTGTGGTGGTGGAATCAATGGTGTTTTAAGTCATAATTATTAAGTCACAAGCAACAAAATAATATCGATAAGAAAACGTCTTGGTGGAAAATTAATTTTTATGGAAACATAAAAGCTAATTTATGTTTCCTTTTTTTACTGCATTTTGTTTTTTTTTAAAGATATGTTAAAAATAGATGGTGATTATCAGTAGCGCTCTTTGTCGGTCGTGTTTGAACAAAATTAAATAACCAAAAACTAAAAGGAGAAAAATAAAAGTTATGCCATGTTGCAAATACCCATGCTATGAACGAAACATTGTAAGTGTCATTGTCGAAGAAATATGGCATCAAACTTATTTACTTTCATATTAATATAGATGCGCTTCGCCTACACGCGTTAAAGCTGCATGTCCTCGCATAGAAATTCCTATTTGCTAGAAACACACGTTAGAAATGATAAAAACTGTAGAAAAAAGTTATAAAGATGCTTTCAACGCATGTCCTCCATCTTTACTTTTTTTTTCCTATATATATACATGTATATTATATTTTTTTCACTCAACTCACTTTCTCTCGACAGCCTCTCTAACAACACAACTAAGCATCGTTTTCACGCGCCATTCCTTATCCGATGCATTGCACGAACTACCATTTTCGACTAAAGGGTGCATCGGTAGAAAGGTCGAAGGCATGTTAAAAAATGAAAGGGGGTGTGTGGGGGTTGTTGGTTGGTCGTGAAGTGAATATAGAAAGATTTGGGATGGTAGGGGGGGTTAAAGAAGCCCCTTAGGAGTCGTCACGTACCAAGGACCTGCACCCATTAAGCATGCATGCATTAGTAGGCAAGGTAGCATGTGTTGAAAAGTTGAAATGGAGGGGGGTTAAGAGGATGTATAAAAAATGGTGTTAAAGTCGTTCTCTTTGTTTCGTCCAGGATGATATTTGAAGTCTTTTAGGGCATCTTCTTCATGGTTGAGAGGATTCTCATTTTGGTAATTACTGTATTTCACTTTTCTTTGTATATGTGTTTTTTTTTGCACGACTGAAATTACATCGTCTCATCGTGGTGTATTTCCCCAACGACTTAATGAATATTTATAAGAAAGTTGTTAGATTTTATTAACACAGGTGTTGACATGGAGTTGTTGATAGTTGTTATTTTTCTGTACAATACGCATGCAAAAGTGTGTGTATATACATTGTACACATATACAACATACAGTGAAGACGATTTTTTAAAGTTGTTTTCCATTTAAAACCTTTGCGAAGTACGTAATTGTGTTTGGGGTTTCTGTTTAAGATATGTTAAAACTGAAAAGTACACTCAAAATCTTAAGTTCTTCTGATCATGCTGGAAATACTTCTAAAAGAATCAGATGTAATTAGTATTTAACAAAAAATTATTTCTATGGAAATAACAATAAGAAATTCCAGGGAAGGTTAGACCAATAATTAATGCTAATAATTAACCAGATCTGTGGGTATGTTTGCGTGCCAAACGTCTGGATAACTGCAAATGGTGGAGAACTGCTCACTATGCAGTATATTTATGTATTTTGTTGAGTTGTGTTCATACCAACACAAACATAAGTAACTAAAAATTGAGATAAACTAAAAATTGCACACAAAGAAGAATAAACACCAGTTGAGTCAGGTTAACATCTAGACTCTCCGTGGTTACCATACCATTTACTGGGTTTATTTCTAGTTATTTTAATATTTTTATATCTCAGCCTGGGATCGAACCATGAATCTCTTCAAATCGCTAACAAGCTCATTTTTTATGGTTAAGAATTTCATACAAAAAATAATCGATTTTTACATTTTTAACGGTAATACAGCTAAGATAGCTCAAAGTTTCAGACCTCGACTTTTCATAACGATTGGACAATTTTTTTAATATGCTTTCGAGTTTGAAAGTTTAACGGTATTTGTTGCAAGTTGATGTCAATAAAAAAAGATACTGTATAAAATTGAAACTATTTTCTTTTTGAGAAGTTTATCATCACGACGCAGACATATTGAATTTTTCAAGTTACTATTTTTTTGAAAGTGTCAAATATTTGATTTTCTTTAACTTCAGCTCATAGTTTTTTTTTACGTTGTATCATGTTTGATACCCCCAAAAAAAAGGACTTTCGCAAAATTTCGAATATTTCATGAAATTTTGTTTTCTCATCATAAAAGTTAAAATGTGAATTATGCAGTATCGGTTGTAAAGTTAGTGTTTTCGCACTAACTGGCTGTAGGCTGGTGTAAAAGTTTAAATTCAACTGAAAATGGAAATTACTAGAAATTGTTGCAACTTTTTTTTTGGTGATTTCGAGTAATAAAGATTAAATTTAAGTTACAACATTTGAACCCGTAAACCGTGAAAATCCGTGAAAACTTGATCCCAGAGTTAAATTAATTTTTCTTTGGATTTACATTTATTTAAAGTAATCATATT
This sequence comes from Cryptops parisi, assembly GCA_034695005.1. Lineage (NCBI taxonomy): Eukaryota > Metazoa > Arthropoda > Chilopoda > Scolopendromorpha > Cryptopidae > Cryptops > Cryptops parisi. The sequence goes on from JAQIWH010006178.1 coordinate 11,292, forward strand.
TGAGATAAACTTTGTTTAAAAGTGGTACGTTAAATAAATTTTATATTTTTTTTTGTTAAAAAGTTCGTTGGCAACTTGATCCCTTAGTTAAAATGCATTAATTTTATTTTTCGTTGTATTTAACGAAAAAAGAAGTTAAAATTTATTGTTTCCATTACATTTCATTGCAATTCTTTCACCTGTTTCTAGAAAGTCATTTTCTTGGCTTGGCACTACTACTATTAGTGTTCCGTACTATTACTTACACAAGGCAATAAATCCATTAGAGCGGCATTTTGTATTAAAGAGCATCATTAACAGAACAAGGCTCTTTGGCTCGTTTCACAATTTTTTTTTCCGTTTCAGGTTTTATTTTTCCTTTAAACTCCGGCTTTTCACTTTTTTGTTCCATTGAGAAAAAAAAATATGAAAGGGGAAAATAAAAAACAGAAACCTTTTGACTTGAGGTTCACCGTAATGGCCATTTAAAGTTACGCCATGTTTTTCACACGTTTCACCTTTGTCCACTTTCTTTGTTCCTCTGCCAAATTAATTCAAGTACTGTTAGAATTGAAGTGAATTAAGGAACAAACTATTAAATCACTAGAAGATACATATATAGCATTTAGTATCATGAAATAATTTTAAATCTCACGAAACAATGAATCACATAAGGCGATTCCCACGGTGACTTACATCCAGAAAATTTTAAACACTTCAAATTGTGATTTCACAATAATTTACCTCAATTTACAATGTTCCTTGGAGACAAATGGAAGTCATCTTCAACTTTCTCAACGAGGTTGGATAAATTTATTTATTGTAAATGATAAATAAAAATAAAATACAACGGTCACTAACGTTCAATGATGGGCTGCAACTAATTTAAAAATGATTCAACTACAGTTACTAACTACTACTAAATAATTATAACTACAGTACTAGTTAACTACAATTCTGTAAAAATAATTTCAATTACTTTTTTTTTTAAATTCTAACTACTTTACAGTAGTTGAGTAACTATTTTTCTCAACTACGTCTCCACTGTGGCAACTGGCTAGTATAAAAAGTTAACATTATTTTTATATGTTTCAATAGTTAATTTATTATATGTTTAAACTTTGGCGGATTAGCTTTACATAGAATGGAGGAATGCACACAGAATAACCATCTTGTCAAACAATTCGTCCGAAATTTTTTAACTTTTGGTATAAGTATTTGACTTGCCATACTAAAAAGACACTTTATAGCGGCACTGCATATTTCGGAAAATTTACAGTAGTTATTTATTAGCATTATTGGTAGTAGTTAAACTATGTAGTTAACTACATTGTAAATTAATTAAACTACGTAGTTGTATTTACTTTACATAAAGTAGTTATATCTACCCAGTGTAATATTTGTATCAGCTTATTGATTAGCAAGCCTGGACATCTGATCGAGCAATATGTCTGGTGGCGGAAAAAAATACCAAAAAGGAGGAGAATAAAAATGGTTATTATAGTTTAAGAGCACTCTGTCATTCACTGTGATGAAAGTTAAATGAAATATAAACGAATACAACATCCAGTAAGTACGGCACTTTAAAAGTAGTTTAATTAGTAGTTTAATTACTAGTAGTTGAACCACTGCCCATCACTGCTAACGTTACATAAAATGTGAGTACTTTTATGAAGATTGAACTTTTAATCCTGTTCTGTTTTCTAGATTTGAGAAATAAAACTTCTTGTTAATTTCGATAAAGGGTCTTGCCTTAATGATCTAAAGATTTATTGAGGTATTTAAAATACCTCATGTTTAAAGAGTACCGGTCACTTATGTTACAGTAAATGGTCACTTACGTTACCAGTCCGAATTAGGAGTGTTTGAGTAATGAATAAGTCATTCTTCCAAATGAAATCTGAATACTATTTTATACTTCTTGGTGGTTAAGGTATCCACCTCCGGTACTCTAGTTGGTGAGTTCGCCTCCCACTCGTGCCGTGTGGGTTCAGTTTAGGG
>JAQIWH010006179.1:0-13271 GCA_034695005.1 Cryptops parisi
TTTTAAAGAACTTTAAAGTACCTATTCAGAAAGTACTTGTACTTGTACTTAAGTACGTACTTACGGAAACCCTGCTTGTGTGTGCGTTTTATAATTGGGTGCATCTTATATAATTAATTTTTTACCCAAACCTCTAAAAGTTGTGTCTTGTATTCGGGTGCATCTTATATTTGAGTGTCTTATATTTGTGAAAATACGGTGCGAATTATTTGTTATAATGTTGTAGTTTATAAAAATGTCTTTGTTTTGTTTTTATTCATCACTTAGTTTTTTTCATTCTTTGTTTATATTGTAAATGATAAACTGTAAACGATAAAATATAAAAATCAATTTATTTTTTAGGAGCCCAACGGATATGCTGAAAGAGTTTGCAAATATAACTGCTAAGGTAAATATTGGGGCTCGTTTTGGGGCTTTCGTCGTTTCGGCCGACGAATGATCAGCAAAGTAGGTATAAAACGACGACCGTCTATCAACCAACGAACAACTCATCTTTATTGTTGTCAGTTTTTGGGTTGCGTTCTTGATGGTTGGCAAAAGAGTGCGTGAAGGCGCCGGATTGTTTTTGTTTATTTTATTTTGAAAATAGTCTAAGAATCAAACAATCTTCAAGATGAAGTATTCTTCTTAAATGAAAGTTTCAAAGTATTTTTTTGACAAAAGATTTCTGAAATGCAGATGAACATTCGTCGGCCAAAACAACGAAGGTGCTCCTGATCGTTATAATGTTTAAAAATATTTATAAAATTTTCTAACGTTAAAGATACATAATTTTTTGTTTGTTTAATGGTTAATACTCAGATAATGACACTAATCACCTGTTTATTGTTGCATGTAGGATCCCACGGCACCACATTATAAATATCATGATGATCCGTTTTTGATACCATTATCCAACATTAACAAGGTAAGGTTCGTTTTGATGTACAGTGGATTCGGTTATTGTGATCACTTTGAGACATGGCTGATAACATTAACGATGGAGAATAAAACATTAAACAGTGTGTTGGGATCGATTATGATAACAATTGATAACATTATTGATTATATTATTGATTGATTAAAATAACATTTTACTGTAATAAATTGATCATCAATTTTTGTGCGATTTTCAATGATTTAAATTTTATTTATTTTTATTATAAATTTTTAAATTTTTGATTGATTTGCTAATTGTTTTCAATTTTAATTTCTTTATATTATTTGTAAAAGAATTTCATTTAATCATTTTTAATTTTTGTTTGTACAATTTTTCATCGGTTTTCAAATTTCAGTTTTCAATACAGTAGCGCATATTTTTATTTTCTATTTTTTTATTTTTAATTGATTTTTTAATTTTTGGTATTTTTGCTGTTAATTTATAATTTTGTAATAAAAAATGAAATTTATTTTACCGATTTCAGCGAACGTATGCATTAGCGAAGGAATCCGGAGAAGTCGCTGCAAGGTGGATAGTTCAACAACATCCAGATCTTTTTCAAATCAATCCTGCAACTCCCAGCATCGAGGTATGCTTAATTAATAAATAAAAAATGTTATGGCAAATTAATAAATATAAAATTGGTGACTTTCAATTTTGAATTTGCAGTTTGTATTGTTTTAATGTATTGAAAGAGTTGCTGTATTGATGTTTGTCATAATATTTCATCGTGTAGTTAACTATGTTGTATCTTAAGCAATATGACCTGTTTTTAGAAACTAATGCCAAAAACGGAATACGATCAATATTCGGACGTAACTGAAGATGACTTGAAATTTTGCATTGCGTCGGGCGAAGTGAAGAACTCCATCACTGTTTACCAACTACTACTTTCTGAAGGTAGATTTCAGAATTCAATAAATTTTTGTTCTAAAAACTTATCAGTTTTTATTTTAAAAAGCAGCATCGTTGTTTATGATTGATAATTTATTTTTGTTAAGGCAAACCTGTAACGGACCAGTGTAAAGAAAATCTTTTGGAGTTGTTATGTTTTTACAACTGTAAGGAACCATTGGAAGAGGATTTGAAAGAAGTGAGTATTTATTTTGAAATTTAATTTTATTAACTTGATTTTATTAACTTTTTTTGCCATTTATTTTACAAAAAAAAATTAACTACAAGAATGTAATTAGTTAATTTAATTTATTTTTGCATTGTTATGGTGCTAACAAGAATTTTCATTTCAATTTTATAGGAAAAGTGGTTTGCACAGCCCTCGCGGCAAAGTACTTGGCAGTAAGTTGTACTATTTATATATATTTTTCTTTTTATTATTAACTATATACAGGGTGAAACAAACATAACGAACTAAAAAACAAAAGCAAAATTGTTAAAATTAAAAATATTTTTAGTAGCATAACATTATTTTCAATGCCAAGTATGCATTTAATTGTCACCATTACCAAGATTATTTTTATACAGAAATAATCTTGCCATCACTAATACTGTTACATTTCGCTGAATTTGATTGTCTTATTATCATGTTATTTGATTTTTGTTATGTTATTTTTAATTTAATTTTCTTTTTCTTGAAGAAACGGTAGCCTAGCTGAACAGATTTATAATAGCTTTGAAGAAAAAACACCGAGGGTCAAGTGTTGTATGATTCGAGGAATGGCAAAAGTGAGTGCATGTATTTTATGTATTTGCATTTTTAAGTTGACTTTTTTATTTTTTACAAGTGTTTGCCATTTTATTTTTTTTCAAAGTATTTTCAAGTATCTCGAGCGTTAGTACTGTATCAGGAAATGTTGAAGAACCACGAGCCAATTGATCTCGAAACCTACAACTTACTCATCCCACTTTCGTTCTATATGAGTGAAACTGCGAAAAATCGATGGGAAGCGTGTCAGGTAATCATTCAAATTGTAATTGAATTTCAATTGAATTGAACTGTTTAAATTTTAACAGTTCTACTGGGTGTCACATAAATCATCTTATTATATTCAATTGCAATAATAAAACTATTAGAAAGCAAATAATTTTTTTTTATTAATTTTAGTAGATTTTTCACAAAAACAAGCGAAATTTGGTTCAACCTTTGTTCAACTTCATTCATTCATTAAAATTAAAGGTTGAACTAAATTTTGCTTGTTTTGTTTTTGTTTTGTAAAAATACGCCATAAAAAAAGTGGTTAATAATAAAAATTTTGCATTGCTTTTTAAAAATAATGCAAAAAAAACCTGAAAAAAAATTAAAAATAAATTTATAATAAAAACTAATGGGGTGATGAATTATGGAACACCCTGTAAGAAATTGATAAAAATTTATATATTTTTTTTAGCAATTTTTGAATGAGATGCAATTATCTAAAGTTCATCCAAATCTTGGAACGTTTAATGCCATTCTCGAGCTACTTACCAAGTTGGGTTCTTCTGAATTTGTCAAGAAATCAGCTTTGCAAACGCTAGGTGAAATGAAACATCTGGAGATTGGTAGGTTTGGATTTTATTTATTGTTTTTATTTGAACTTAGTAAAAAATAAAAATATAATAAAAAATAAAGAAAATTAAAAATTAGTTTTCATATTAAAAAAAAAAATTAAGCATTATTTATTGGCTAAAAAAATTGATTTGTTATTTTCAGAACCTAGTTTGGGATCATATGCTTTAACTCTCAAGATTTTTTGTAAAGATCGTAAGTATCGTAAACTCTTAATTTTTTTTGTGGTTTATACAAATATTTATACAGGTACTTGATTCACACGGTAGTTGGATTTGCTGTGTAAATCAAAACTCATAAATTGGAGGTAATTTTTCTGTGATTGACAGTTTTGGTTTCACAGACGTTTTTGTGAAAGAATACCATGGCATATGCAATGGGCATTTTGCTATAAATTAATAAGTACATGCTGAAAAATATTTAAAATATATTTATTCTTTGCATGATTTTCAAACAATTTATTAATAAAATATATATGAAGTATTTTTCTTTGATGTGGGACAAACTGTATCAAAATAATTTCAAAAAATAAATTTTTGGCGAATTTTTGTAGCTGTAGCATCAATTTTTGGATCTTATACCTATACGGTACTTTGAATTATCTTTCTGGCCTGACCAATAGTCAAGTAGAAACATACTGCATTTTTGTACTGAAGGGGTGAAATAATTATTACTCATAATCTAATTGTCCAGTTTTGCCTGATTTTGTACAAATCAAGTATTTTCTGGCATAGTAAGGGAATTCAAAACTTGTTGTCCGAGTTTTGTGCTAAAAATATTTTTCTAGAAATTTAATTTGAGACTTTTCGTATGGGATTCAACAAGTAAAATTTCAGGTTTCATGTACTCCTCCCTTTGGAAAATCTTATTTTTTAAAAAAAATTTAAGGACATCTAAAACACAGTAGGCTGTACTTAATTTGTAAATCATAAAAATAATAAAAATCATTCTGCAGGCAAGTTTTGAGTAATTTTTATTCACTATAGGATAGAGTATTTGAAAATATACACTACTCCTCTGGGAGTGAGCTACATGTCGGACTCGTCCCTTGCTAGTTTCACAAGTGTCTCTACCTATGTGCTGTTACTTAAAAACCTATATGGCGGACTATATGCCTGTATATAAAGAGTATGCTTAAAAAAATATTTTTAATGTACTTGTTTATTATAGCACCATTTAGGCTAAACTGAAGGTGTTGTATGTTGAATGCATGTTAAACGGTTTGATAAAATTTATTTTACAATTTTTAATAGGTGGTCCCAAAAGTGGAATATTGAGAAATATTATGAAAGAAGTTGAGGGAAAAGAATTTCAGATTAGAGATCCTCTGGATGGTGGGTTCAGTTTTGCTTCTTGACAGTTTATATTTTTGCCAAATTTTAATTTTTTGTTCTTTTTTCGATAGTTAATTTCTTTGTGACTGCCATGGCTGTAGTAAGTATAACTCACATTATGAATATAATTGTTGTAGCAAACACAAACTGGATATGTGGTTTTTCATTTTTAATATGTTGTTTTGAAATTTTAAATAGACGTTTTTGACTGACTGAAATTTTTCTTTCAGTGTCACGAGCACCTCTTGGATTTGAATGTAGCCCTAAAGATCAATGCACTATTGAATAGTGGGAAAAATTACCAGCTGATTGGAGGTGCCTTCTTGGAAGGGATTTACTAGTGAGTCAAGAAAGTCCACGAATTATGCAAGTTCGTTTTTTTTTTCATGTGCAATATCGTTTCGCTAAATGTATTTGGGTTTTTCAATACTATTTTCAGTCGGCATTTCTTCAAAATCCTTTGCAAATTAGAAACTGTTGATAATTTCTTCGAAAATCACTACTTTAAATTGGTTCCAAACGTAAGTTGTTTTTTTTCATATATTATTATATAGTTTCAAACTCTTTTATTTAACCTACTCTGAGGTTGAAATGGTTCAACATCCTTGAGCTTTTTTTATGGTAGGTTCCCTATGAGCCTAAATTTATATTGTTTATTTTTATAAAAGGTTAAATTGAGGAGTTGAGTGGGATAACGGGGTAACTCAAAAAACGTAGTTTTGAGAAAAAGGCGAAAATTTCTGGCACCTTCAAATTTAAGATTGAAAACAATTCCTCTCATCTGTATATTTATAGAAAGAAAATGAGCAGGTTTTGCAAAAAAATCTTAACTTTAGTTGACGGACCTCATGTTACGGGCTAATTTATAAATGCAATTACGTCGTTATTCCAAATATTGTGCAAATTTATAATTGCATTTATGCTGTTTTTCCAAAGATCAATATGTTTTCCGTTGTTTTGGAAGTAAAGTGAGTGAAACCATCAGGAAGCGAAACGACAAAAAGAAAGAAATCACAAAAATTTTTAGATTTACAATAGTCTCGTTCCATATTCTTGCTCCAAAAAGTCCTAAAGTGAAAATTACATGCAACCCAACGTCTTTATGCTATAGCCTGGTCTAAAACGATTCAATATACAACAGTATATATGCATTTTAAGGAATAACGACATAAGTGGATTTATGCCGTTTTTTCCATTCAACTCCTGAATTGTTTAATATTTATTAGTTCTACACACCAGAACGCAGTATAATGGAAACCATATTGGAACTCATTGAACTCTATGGTGAATTGAAATATCTTCCACAAATATGGACAGGTGAGTAAATTTTTTTCTCCAGCTTACGTTCACCTTAGAATACTAACCACATATTAATTTTTTTTACCGTTATCTTTCTATGCAAACTAAGATCGCTAAAATTGTTTCGAAAACTGGTTAAATGATAGATTGGTGAAAGGACAAAACTATGGATGAAATTTTGTGCTTAAAAGAAATTTAAAATGTATCTCAAAATGTAATGATAAGCAAATTAAGCAATTTGTATGTTAGTTTTTATACTTGAAAAAAATATCAACTTTTGCAGCATTTATTTTTCGTGTTTCTTTTTTCAGATTCATAATTGAGATTTACCATAATTTAAAGAATGCTCTTTGTGTTGTTGTTTTGTTGCATTTGTGGATGCTTGTTCATCATTTGACAGCTTTTTCACAATTATGATTACTCTTTATTTTTTTTTAGACATTGTCACGTTTGATATGAACTACCAGAAACCACTAATTGAGAAAACTTTGGATTTGCTGGGAAACAATACACCTGAAGACAAGGTAATTATTTGAATTTTTTGTTTTTTGATATACAGGGTTTTCACCGTGAGATGTCAACACGTTAATCACATGCAGTTTGAAGGCAAATATTATATGTGCATAACCTTACTTAAAAATAAAAATGATTATGAACATGTCCAAGTTTCATAAAAGAAATATGACTTCAGTGTACCTCCACATGGATGCCTTTGGTGACACTTAGAATGGCTAGGCGGTGGTCTTGACTTGCACCCATGTATTCTGCAATATTTCTTCATGTCACCGTTTTGGAAAATGATCGACTACAGCACCACTGTGGCTGTGGCACGCACTACACAATTTCAACATTGACTTTTTGGGATTCTTCTTTCATTCCATCAACTATCACATTGGTATAACTTGATATGAAAAAAATAATGGAGTTTTCCAATAGTTGATATTTCATGGTGGACACCTCATAATTTAGTTACTGCTAAATGTATTTGGTATGGAGATAGTAATGGCATGAATTTTTCGTTGGTCAAAATTTTTTTTGATGTTATGGTTTAATAAAAACACATTTTTTTGAGCGATTTGTACGAAACACTTGACTTACCATGAACCGATTAAAACTTCATAAACTTAAACATCTAAATCTCTAAAATCTACCAATGTTGGAATATAAACTATGTCATGTGATATGACTTATATATGTCATGTTTTTGTCACTTAAAATATTTGTTTGCTTCTTTTCAAGGACTTGCAAACTCAATTTGCTGCAATTGCTCTTTTTATTCAAGAGCAGATAGACAACCAGAGGGTCGACAAAATTCGTAATGTGATTGAGTAGGTATTTCAGTTCAATGTGAGGTTGATATTTTTATTTTGTGTTGATTTAAATTTTTGATACAATTTGCTTTTTTATTAGGTGGACAGATGCTCTAGTGTTTAATGTAATGAAAACTTATCTCAATGCTGAACAATACGATAATGCTATGTAAGTAATTTCTTTTCATGGTTATTTATTGGAAAGCACAAATCTTTTTTGTTGGTTAATCCAAAATGTTCTTTACTGGTTAATACTGATTATATAGCTTGTAGTAATTGTTTTATTTTATATTTCAGTGCTTTCTTTAAGAAGATAGAAGATCTAGTAGCAAAACTGGAAATAAGAGATATTAGGTAGATAAAACTCAATTTTTATGTTAATAATGAATATTTTTAAACCTAGAATATTTAAATCTGGAAACTGAATAATTATAATATTATTTTGTTGTAATTTTGCTTTATTTTTTTCAGCGAAGATGTTTTGAACAAATACATTGACATGTGTATTCAAACCAATAATGCCAGAGAAGCAGAGGTATGGAATTATTCTTTATTATTTCATATTTATACATATAATACAAGACATTTATTACAAAGGGTTTGTCATTATAGAGATTCATTACTATGTGTGATGTGTATTTTGTTAATATTACAGCGGTGCATACTTCTTGCAAAACAACTAGTATCGAATCAAGCTTCAGGATTGGCCAGAATGGTGCTCGACTCCTCTCTAACGCTGACTGACCTGCAAAGGTAGGACATGTATAATTGATTGCACTGCAAAATGTAATAACAAAGCTTTAGTTTAAATTCAGGAAAGTTATTTTAAGGTTAATCTTCCTTTTGCTAGCCCAATAGAGCTTTGTTGGTTAATACTTAAATAAAAATGTTACAGTTGAGTAAAATTTGTACCCATGGATCTATATGTTGTTTTAAGAATTGATATATACAGGGAAACTCAAAATGTTATGTGAGAATTTTGTAGTGCATGTCTGAGCCACAGTGGTGCTGTAGTCATGCATTTTTCAAAATGGTGACTTTGAGTAACTGAGCACAGATTGTGTGGTGGTATTCAGAAACAAGTGCAGGGTTACATGGTAGAATTCTGCAGAATGCATGGCGTGTATTTTAGACTGCCATCTGACATTTTTCATGCATTAAAGGCACCATGTGTAGGTGTGCTGAAGTTATTTTTTATGAAGCTTGAACACCATCGTTTCCATATTTAGTTACGGTTATGTATATGTTATATGTATGACTTATGTAAGTACATAAGTTATGTACATACATACATAAGTTATGTACATACATACATACATAACTTCTATATAGGGCCTACTGTAGGGGAGAGTGGGGCACATTCGGACATTTTCACAATTGGAATTTTTTTCTCAAACTTGTTAACCATTTTATGATTATTCTTAATATTCAAATGGTAGAACAAAATAAATAAATAAAGATGGTGGAGAGAGGGGCTTCCGTGGGAATCATGGGCTTTTCAGCTAGAACGAATGTTGCATAACAACATGAAATGACACAATGAATGAATGAATGTTGCGAAGCAACATGAGATTACCAATGAACGAGTTTTCACAAATGTTACAAAGCAACATAAGTCTTAATGATGATGATGCCTACATACTATAAATATACACAGTACCTGGATACTCATGCGAAGCATGGGCTTTACATCTAGTATGTATGTATTAACTTTTAAACTGTATGTGATTAAAATGTAGACACTTTATGGTGAACATCCTGTATAATAGTGGATTATTAGTTCTTGTTGATTTATCTGCTCAAATAACCAAACGATTGGTTCAATAAGAGAAAACACTCTAGTGGTTGGCCAACATTTCAGAGGATGGGCCCTCGTGGTGGCCTGGTGGTCAGAGCGTTCACCTCTGGTGGCAGTGGCTCGGGTTCGCCTCCCTCTCGTGCCATGTGGATTCAATTTGTGGTCTGACACCACGGGGGCAGGTTTTCTCGGGGTTCTCCTGTTTTTTCTTGCATCACAAAACCCTGTTTTACGTTTATCATCTCATTATCATTTCTGTATTTCTAATTCCAATAAAGTCTGAGGGCCATATGACATAGCTGTAAAGCCAGTCGGTACCCTCGTTAAACTCCAAGTACCTACTTTTCAGAGGATGGTTATTATGACATTGCAGGCTGTGATTCTGTGATACACATTTATTGGTTTTGTGAGGGGTCATTTATCAGCATGGGGATTTGAGTGTTCTGTCGTTATCGATTATGCCATTATAGATAGAGATATATGACACGAAATTGGTGATATTAATGAAACCAAATTATTAGCTGGTAGATATGGATGATTAGGCTACCTATAAACACAGATAATCTTGTTTTTACTACTTGGGACTGTGGATATGTTTAGAGAGATTCAACATAATTCGTAGAATATTTTTGCATAAAATCGAGGAATCACGTTTTTTTGATTGTTTGGACTGTTTTTATTGATTTTCATGCATACGGTATTTATTGCAAAATTTAGAATACTTTGAAATAGCTTGGAAAAAATCACAAACTCCATATATTGGGTTGTTCAATACGTACGTGTAGTACACATTGCATACAAGGGGTGTAAATAACACATAAAATTTATTAAATCACAAATAAGCTCCATTGCTATTGAGACACTAATCTAGGGTTGTTAATTTTATAATTTGAAAAAGCAGGACATTTTTTAGGTGAGGGGAGGGGGTAGAAAAAATTGATAAGTGAAAATAGATTTATAGCTAGTGTCGATATTTATCAATACAATTTGAAGGCTTGCCTGGAATAAAGTTATATGTTACCAAAATTTAATATTGAGATTATTATAGAAAACTGTGCCTCATATACTGTATGGGCCAAGTTAGTTCTGTCATACCTACCTAAAACATACTTATATCACTTTGAAATGGGCATCTAATATGTGACAATCAATGTGTTGCTGAATACTTTTTTTGCCGTTTACTCGAAACTACTGTATGAATTGTTACATGCAACGTTATTCCGGGCAAGCCTTTAATTATACATTTTGGCAACGTTGCTGTTGTTTTAAAAACGTTTGCTGCCCAAAAGCTGGACGGTCTTGCTTTTATCCGGACGTCTGGCAACCCTACACTAATCTCAACATTTCACCAGCAAGCACGGGTGTAGCTAGGGTGCTTGGGGATGCTAAACTCTCCCCCAGAAAAAAATTATGACCCAATAAAAAAATTCCAATAAAAATCCATGCAACTAAACTATGGAAAAATCATATTTCTCGAGGTATATCACTAGAGCAGTGCTACTCAAATGCCGGTCCGCGGACCGGTGGTGGTCCGTGACTTGGCTGCTAATGGTAATGAAAAATTAAAAGTATTTTTAAAGCAACTTCACTTGCTTCTTTCTGGATCAGATTGAAAACACGATTCCAAAAGCATTATAAAATTGCACTGAAAATGCTTTTACCAGTTGCCCCTAAGTGTATTTGCAAGGCTAGTTTATCTAATATCATGACTGTGGAAGAAGAAGAAACATCGCAATTGTGTGGTTGTTTATTGTCCATCACTCGTGGCACTGTCCACAATAACACCACACCATAGATTGATAAAATATAAATAATCAAGCAAGCTCATATGTAATGTTAAATATTGTATTATAGTTTTTGCCCACAGCTTTTAATGTAAAGTTCTGAAAAATAAGTGGTACTGTAATTTTCATTTGACCTTTCACATGATTCTCTAAATTTTATATTATACAAGTTATTTTAATTTAATAAAGAGAGTCCTTAATTTACTGTACATGCATACAAAATAACCTTTCCGAAAGGGGTGTAAAATGCCCCCCCTCCCTCCCCCTTTGCCGGTCCCCGAGTGTCAGTGGAAAAAATTACCGGTCCGCCAGACAAAAAAGTTTGAGTAGCACTGATCTAGAGGGAATAAGTTTCAGCTTGATGCTGCTTAATTGGTGCACGGCGCAGTGTGGTGGGCTACACTACGGTATAGCTAACGTGTCAGATTTAGACTAGGAACGGCACAACGCTACGCGAATGCCACAAATTCAGGCTGGAGAACAAGTGGTAACAGAAATTTTTATTTTATTAACCAAGAAAATTGTTAATTTACTCTCAAACGTTACATCGATTTCAATCTTTCGATTTCTTGTTGTCGTTGTAACATTTGAGGTTTGTTGTTGATGGCATCAAGTCTTGAAAATGGGAAACTCGGTTCAATAAGCAGGCCATTTATAGTTCTAACTCGTGAGAGCGCAACTCTTTCTCGGCGATTCGCAATGCGTACTCGTTCTTGTTCGTTATAATTGGCACGTTCATTTTGACTGTGTCGATCTTTGTAGTCTCTTAATCGTCGCTTGCTGCGACCGTCTGCTTATAGACCTGTAAGCAGCGTCGTCAAATATCAGTTGTTTAATGCTATGTTGAATAAATATAATTGACACCTTTCACATGTTGCTTTTGTACTCACATTTTTGCAAGGTGTGTAGTATTTATCTAGTGGCTACTATCAGTACTCGACAGCAGTTTTAGGTAGCCTCTACATGTAGTATACTGGATTTGAGTTGTTGTACACACTACACACTACGAGATCAATGTAGTGTGTAGTGTACGAGATCAATGTACGAGAGAAATGTTGTCTGTGTCACACTCAGTTGAGTGTGACACCGTAGGGTGTTGTCTGTGGAATGATTTCTCGTACACACATTGATGAAACAAAACAATAACTGTATTTGATTAACTGATACTGTCACTGGGTGTGACAGAATCGTTTTGCCCAGGGCGCAAAAAGTCCACGATCCGGCTCTGGTGATCATTTACTTTACTGTAAGTGACTGACATTACTTTAGGTAGATGGTTACCCCTGCAGAAGCACGTTCTATTGCCAACCGCCGTTTTCTTCTTTTATCGGAATCGGGAAACAAGGTTACTGTTGTCAATAATCTTGCTGTTGTTAAATATAGTTCAGGAGCTATTGTATTTGTTTCTCCCGCAATGCAATGCGCGACCGTCGGTATGCGCGTGCGCAGTGCAAATGCGCAAAGCTTTCTGGGAATGGGTCACAGACTTCTGGTAACTATTTAATACAATTTGTATTTTTAAGCATGAAGTATTTTAAATACCTCAGCAAATCTTTGAGCACCAATACTTTTTATCTGAATTGACAAGTTTTATTTCTCAAATCATGAAAACACAACAGGAATAAAATTGCAAGTTCAACCTCCATAAAGTACTGTCGCATTTCATGTAACGTTAAATTCCATTAAATTCAAATTAAAACATCTGCTTTGTCATGCCCTACATCTTGCATCTTTACCGCTAAACCATATTTATAAATGTAAGCAATTATCCAGATCCTTCAGCAGTTTCGGCTAGAATGTGATGAACCTTCGTTAGAATGTGTTAACTTGTTCATTATTGTACCTGAGAAACCTCTCACGTTTCATTGACCGATAACCATTGATACGTTTTTCATGTGTCGTCAAGATCCCATTTATAAACTGAACAACATAATGGCGAAGTGCTTGCAAGTGCGGCACCGCGATTATACGAATACATATTTTTCAAATGTCTACTGGATAAGATACCTGAAAATGTTAACATTTCTAGTCAACAACTTTAAAAAAAAGAAGTTGGGATAATTGAACTCAGAAATGTGCGTGGGGGTAAAAGTGTGTGGGAGCTGGTTTACCCAGTTATTGGCCAGAGATGGCGCAGCTTGTTAATACTATTATATAATCATGTGAAGCACGTTGGCGATGCTGCGTGGCTTCGTGCAGCACGCCAACGTGCCAATTGTTGTAAATCAATATACTTGGAATCATGTTAATAAACTTGGCATTCTGTCCCGGGATTCAGCCTTTGGCATTCGGTCTGGGCTTGGAGCTTGGGCGGTTTGTCCTGA
>JAQIWH010006180.1:0-13269 GCA_034695005.1 Cryptops parisi
AACTTAAGGCTATTATTTTTCCTGATTTCTATTACAATTGTTGTTTATTTTAACCGGTTTCCTTTTTTGTTAGTACTTCATAACATTATTCATCGTTCTTGGTGCGGAACTCTCCATTGGAATCCTTGCCTGTTTCTACAGAACTCAGGTAATCCAAGAAATTATTTGTGCTCCGAGTCATTATAGTCATAGAGTGAGGCACTTAACTGGAACCACTTTAAGTAGAACGTTTTTAAGCGGAATAGCCGAGTGACCATCATGAGACGTCAATGTTTCAATGTGCGCCATGTGACAAGCCTTAGGGCAGTTGGTGCGCCTCTCAAAACCAAATAACCTCAACGTTCCAATTGCATACAGTTTGAAGGAACTGACGTACATAACCATCAACATAATCACATATAGAACTAGACCTCCCAAATGTTGAAACCCTGTAAATTAGACTTGGGAGAGTGTCCACCATAGACATTCTGTACATGAGATTTGAGAGCTATAGGGATCTACAATGTTTACTTCTTAAGAGGAAAGAAACTTTAAACGGCTTTCACTGTTCAAGTTACTCAAATGATGATTATATACAAAGTGAGGCATTTAACTGAATGCATCTTAAAAGAAATTTCTACCATATTTTAAGTAGAATACAAGTAGATTTAGCAATGTGGTTCAAACACCAGTTAGTTCTTAGGCAGTAAAACTTAAACAAATTTCAATGCACGTGTAATTCAATCAGTCGGAATTAATTATGATCATATAAAAAGTGAGACATTTCCCTGAAATCACTTTAAACGAGAATGTTCTGACTTTGTAAGCCAAATACATGACTCAAAAATATGTTTTAGAGGCTAAGAACGTTTCACTTTTCAACTAAAAAAGCGTCTTACAGTGGTTGTTTCAAGTTGATCAAAAGATGTCCAAATTGGCGTCTATTGAGATATAAATCCATCTTCAAAGTCGTATAATTACTTTGATATGGTTCCAGTTAATAAGTCTTTCATTCTGTATACACTGTATACTTTTAACATACGTAATTTCATGTGGAAAATCTTGTGTTTTCTCTCGTTTAACATAATTTTGTAAGGATATAAAAACAACAAGTTCAGACTTAAAATACTTTGCAGATTCTAGGGGAACTGGAAACCGGATTGACCAAAAAGCTGCAAACGGATTATGGAGTGAATGATAAACAAGCCTTCACCGATGCCATCGACTTCACCCAATACAAGGTCAGGGTTTAAAAGCCTTCCAAACCCTACTGTACGCCATTATGAAGTGCATTCTTACTTGTGGTAATATCCTTTAAAAAAATGGACTTGTAAAACAAAACAAAAACTCTTGGATCAAAATTCTCTTTGAGGCTACTGAGAAAAAAACTGTATTCGTTTCAGTGATTGGCTGCTATCTAAACAGCGAAAATTGATTCTAGTTAACCTAATTAAGAGCCAAAAAAAATGGATCTCTAACGAAATCTCATTCCTATCCTTCCGAGAAAATCAAGCGAGCATTGTCATCAATACACACGTACCTTAAACCCTAAAACCTGTTTTGTATTATCATTTCCAAGAACTGGCCAGTAATAGTTTTTAGTTCAAGATGGATACACTTTCTGTTTGTGCTATGCCTTTTTCTTTTGGTTTCCGCTTTTTGAGTTTTGCTTCGTGGAAAACAAAACAAAAAATTTCTTATACCAAAGCTAAACCCAACTTATTAGCGTTGAAAATATACGAAATCAATAACTATTGGCCTGTCATGTTAGTTTAACTGCTGTGGCATTATGGGACCTGAGGATTACGCCAATAGCACCTGGAAGAACTTGCCTGACGTTTCAAACAAGAAATGGAATGTCAGTGTGACTTGCTGCCGCCTAACTTCGACTGACTTAGACGGATGGACCAGCCCAACACCTAGTGACCCAGAAGCATGTCAATTGAACGACAACAAAAATGCAGATATTCGACATCAGCAAGTAGGTGGATTTTACTTTTTTTATGCTGTTTACACGTCGAAAAAAATTGGGCGTTGAAAATATAATCAACTTTTCTATTCTTTTTAGGGCTGCAAAGAAGCGATTGAGGGATGGTTCGATGAAGAAAGTACCATTCTCATA
The DNA here is from genome assembly GCA_034695005.1 of Cryptops parisi. NCBI lineage: Eukaryota > Metazoa > Arthropoda > Chilopoda > Scolopendromorpha > Cryptopidae > Cryptops > Cryptops parisi. The sequence continues at coordinate 2,102 of JAQIWH010006180.1, forward strand.
GCTGTTGGAATAGGAGTAGCAGGATTAGAAGTAAGGCATCTTGCAATTTAGATAAATTTATACAAATAAGCACTTATTCTAAAAATTGTGTGCATTCCGTGTAGAATCTGTGTAACTGTGTATTTTGGGTAGCCTACTTTCGTGTATTTCTGTGTCCTGTGTAACTATGTGCGATATTCTGCGTGAATTCTGCATTTACAAAAACAGAACGTACTTGTAGATGTGGATCATTTCTGGCTAGGTGGTTAAAAGTGACAAAATTGTATTGCAATACTATGTCAAAACATTTCGTTGGTGGACTTTTAGATGTGACATCGAGTTACTGCAATGTTAAATCAAAGAGTTAATGTTAAGTCCTCGAATATTTCGTACAAAAAAGAACTTCTACTAAAATCTTCACGTCATTCCCCTTTAGACAATAAAAGCAGAATAACTTTAAATAATGTTGATATCTACTGTGGACTTTATCTCAAATCTGCTGTAGAGGCTAAGAACAACACGTATGTGAAAACTACAAATCTTTTTAAGAGATCCAGTTCTTTATTCACTCTGTACCATTGTCAAACCAATTACCACTTTCTAACTTACGTTATAAGCATGCAATACTATACTGTTATTAACATTCCATTCAAATGTAAGCATCTTATTTATTATTTAGTTATGGTTTCAATATCTGCTACACATGCGACTACATTACTCATCTATGATCAAGGACAAGTCTATACTGTTAAAATGCGTAAACCGCATGTGTAAAATTACTGTTGTAAATAAGTGGATACTATACTTCACAGGTTACATATATCATATGTAACCATATTATGTAACCATATATGGTATATGTTTTGTCATAACAATGGTTAGATACAAATAGCATACGAGAGTAAATGATTACACATCAGCTCACAGCCAACCCCTCTTGACAACATGGTCAAGCATACAAAAACTGAAAGTTCTACATACAGCAGTCATCAGATCATATTATACATTCCAACAGGAGAGGTATAAATGACGTCATTCACTATCATGTAAATCCAACAATTACACATACGATACTCGACATAATTTTGTAGGCACATATTCCATTGTGATATTAGGTAATGGATATCGTTTTCGAAGAATTCTGAGTCCTGTGATCAGAACTATTTGAAATTGTCATTTGTGGCAAAGCGGCGATATTTCGGAGTTTTTTCAAGCGGGCCAAAGATGTAAGCACAATAAGCAAAGCTTCTCTCTGATGGAAGATAAAAGGCAACATGACTTTTTCAGTAAATGCTGGAGTTTAAAATTTCTTGCGTGGGAGTGAAAGTTTGCATGTTTTAATTCCATAGTGTTGCACTTTGATTCTGGTGGGCGATAACGCCAGTGACGCAAGAGCGATAACGCTCGCCCTCATGCTTTACACGCAAAAACTGCTCGTTCGAACACATTTCATTGGGAAGTCTTTAAGCACATTCCGTATAACCCAAAACTATCGTCTTAAAATTTTAACAATTTTGGTCTGCTTAAGAAAGCTGTGACGGTTCGCCTTTTTGCCTTGGATGACGATGTCAAATGTGGTGTCACTGTCACACAATGGTTCCGATCACAGGACCCAGAATTCTTCAAAAACGCTATCCATTACCTGATATCACAATGAAATATGGTGTCTACAAAATCATGTAGAGTATGAGTAATTTTATGCCTAAATAAAAATTTTACAACTCTCGATATCTTTTCATTTGAACGCACCTTATGGGAATTAATTCAAAATGTTTTCAGGTGATCTTTAAAAGATCCATTTAAACCTAGCCATAAACCTAACCATTTTTAACGCACGTTTCTCTCGTCTGATCAGCTGGGAAATTCTCAACAAAACAAAAAAAACATATTGTCACCCAGTTTTAATCTAATATTATGATTAACCTTATTGCAGATATTTGGCATGATCTTCGCCATCTGCCTCTGTCGAAGCCTTGGCGAACGAGAGGCCTAACGAGTGCCCGACACCACCAGCCAGCAGCGAGAGCGGATAGTCCCACGAGTGGTTTCATTTTTGGTTTCAGATTATTCTGTTCGTAACATGCTCCTTCTTCTCCTTGTCACCTTCATCACCCTCATCCGTAATCCTTTCCTTCCAACTGAAGATTCGGTGCCTGGCGCGTACCCACATTTACACGACGTGTACTTGCATTTCGTGTCCGTACGGGACTCTGCAAATACCCTGACCGGGTAAACTTCCTTCTTGTAACTTGTCCATCTTTAGTTCTTCTGCGTGGAATCAGTGATGGTTCCTTACGAGCGCTTCGAGCAATAGAGATCCCTTTGAAACTTCTTACGCCCTCCTCTGTTGATACAGGGAACCTCGATGTGTTTCTTCTGAATAGACTTTGGATGGAATATTTTGGGTATGAAACATGTGGGTATAAGACATTTTATTTTCATTGGCAGACTGGATCATTTCCGATGATGTCGGTAAAAGGAATGACATCACCGTGTCACAGTGTTACAATGTCGTCAATGAGTTCAGAGAACATCAGTCTGACTTGATGGCAGTTATATAGAGAAACGAGATATTGAGTCTTGAAAAAGCAAATCTCGTAAATGAGGCTTCGTGCATGTCAAGTTCCGATTCAGAATGGCCATACTTCAAAATTCGATATTCTCCGCGCCAAAAAAATAAAATTAAAATAAAAATACGAAATCAGAGTCGATAATATTTATAAAACTTCCTCGGATTTCTTCTTTTTTTTTTGGCTATATCCAAACACTTACTTTGGCAAGACTGAAATGCCTCAATCATTACAAAGTCACAAGTTCGGGTGCATACATCGAGTCTGTTGATTCCGGTTCAAGGTGCTCTCGATGCAAAAATAAACAAAAATCACACAAACAAACATCAGCCCCTCATCCATAACTTTACTACAGACTTCTATACATGTTACGAACTTGTATGCTTTTCTGTTCTCTTATTTTGAATATATACTGTAAAAGAATGGTGGTTGTTCTTTATATACGACGTTTCGTCACTGTTTTGCTAGATGTCCAAGCAAAAGTTTCAAAGATGGTGGACGGGCTTAATCATTATCCATTTTAAAATGCAGAAACAAGAAAAAAGACGCTCACACCAAAACCATTCGTGGTGTGTGCCCAAGAACTAGTGAGACCGTTAAAGCTCTTTCTTTTCAAGTCATTTTATTCCCATCAATGGATATAATATCCAAAGACCCACACACGAAAAAAAAAGTTTGTGGTCCAGCTTTATTATTCCATTGATGGAATACATTTTAGTCTCTTAACACTGCCCATAACATAAGAACGCCAAGCTCCGCCATTTTGGAACTTCCATCTTTTAAAAAGCATGGTTATTCTCCCATTTTGTCCCCTATATGCTATCCAGTATCCACTCGTGCGATTTCCTCGCTTGATTTATACTTTATAAAACAAAAAAAATACTTAATTTGTCTGTTGATGATTGTCTGAAAATAAGTCCTTGTGACACTGTGCGTTATCTTGCATTGCGCAGTCACTGCCACTTTGTTGCAAAAAAACAAAAACAAACTACTACCCCAATGACTGTCCTTTGCGCTTCGTTTCTGCTAGGCGTACATTTCTCCAAGAAGATGGTTCTTACAATCCACACGTAATAGGATATTCTTTTATTTCTAAAAATTGTTCTTTTATACGATTTTTAAAACAAAAAATAAGTGTTGGCCATGTTGGCAATTGCAGCATTGAATTAGCCATGTTTGGAGGATATCTGGCACTTTTTTGTTTTGTACACTTTTCTTCCATTTTTTAAGTTCAAGAAAAGTTATTTTTTTTAATCAAAAAGGAAGAAGAAAAAAACAGGCAGCTGAATCTTAGAGATTCCAGTAGCAGAAGCAAAAAAAAAGACTTTTTTCCAAACTCAAAGAAAGCTTGTCTGTGGTGACTGGATACTAGTTGTCGTTGCGTTACTCCTCTCCCGCCCCAAAGACTCTTCTTTTTATTACTTCTATATCTATCTCTATCTATCTGCTCATCAATCATTACCATCATATATTTCTCATCAATCCCCGTCTTTTATTCACCGTTTCTTTTTACTTTTTGACATTTAAAAAAAAAACAAGAAAGCGGGGGAGGCTGACGGTGGGTGGTCTTTGGCTTCTCAATCCGTCAGTCGAAAATCATTCCTTCGTCTGCTCAAACTGTGTGAGAGCGATGATATGTTACTTACACGTAATATTTTTATTTTCTATCTACTCCACCTTAACACACACACACATAAACACACACTCGTTGTCCACTCTTGTTGCCTCGTTTTTTCGTTGCGTTATCAACGGCGTTTGGACGTTGACTCCTCTTTGTATCATACTGTACAGTGTCATCCGTCGATGTGATCGTTCGGTGTCTAGCGTTGTTGTTGAGTTGATTGATTGATTGATTGATTGGCTACTTTATTTTATTTATTATTTTTTTTATATATTATATATCAAACCACTAGGTATATAATACCGTGATGATATACAAAATTATATCCCCCAATTAAATAACGGATTCTACAAAAACATATAAAATAATAAGGGAGCACTCTTCACACCAACGTCTTTGTGCACACAAGTCCACGCAAGTCAACTGCATACATTGTGCGATTGATATACACACATAAAAATACAGTTTAACAAAATAATCTTGCCCTATCGTCATATACATAAATATATAAAAAAAAATAAAATAATAATTAGATATTGTGCGTTTTTTGTACTTGAAACACTCGTATAGCATTATACGATGGGCAGATTTTTTAATTTGTTTTATTTTTTAAAATTGAAAAGAAATATATGTATAATGCTCCCAAAACAAAATGCTTTTACAACAGTAGTCAAAGTAGGCTACAGCATACAGCGCGTCTTTTAGTTTTGTTATTCGTCTATTCACAGCGCGGTATTGTTGTTGTTGTTTTTTGGGGGCGATTATATTTTTTAATTTATTACAAATTTTTTAAAAAATAAAAATTACTTTTTTCTTGGCTGTTCATAAACATAGGAGAAGCTGTTCCTCCCACAGCCAGTCATCCTCCGCGCTCAAAATATATTTTAATAATTTTTATTTCATAACTATTTTACATTCCATACTGTTCTTTCTTGTCATCAGTGTTTTTTCATATTTGTTGTAACTTTTTTTGTTGTTTAATTTTATTTTATTTTTTGCTCATTTATATATATATATATATATATATGATATCCTATATACAAAAAAATTTAAAATAAAAAATCCACACCGTCAAAGGGTTATTGTTATTATGGACCAAAAATTTTTTACTGAAAGCAAAAATAATAATCATTGAACCTAGTTCATTCACCACAATTTAAAGAAATAAATGAAATCCAACAAATGAAACTTACAAAACGTGATATAGAAATGATTCTACAACTTTTTATATAAACATATAAAAAAATTTCGGTTATAACTTTTACATATGTAATCCAAATTATTCTACTAAATTTTATGATATTTCATTTTTTTTTTACAAACAAAATTTATATATTCACCCGAAACGGAAAACAAAAAATCAAAATTATTGAATTATTATTACAATTTTTATAACATGATTTACACTTAAAAAATATGTGAATGAACAGGTAAAACGATCTTTTTCACTTAATTTTCAAAATAAGAAAAAAAAAACATTTCAAAATTCAAAATTTTTGAAATTTAAAAAATGTATTCGTTATTTCGAATCTTCGAAAGACAAACCATTTTCATACATTTTCAAAATTCAGAATTTTTTTGAATTTTTCGAAATTCGAAAATGTTTTTGAATTTTTCGAAATTCGAAACATTTTTTGAATTTTTCGAAATTCGAAATTTTTTTTGAAATTTTTCGAAATTCGAAAATTTCTTCGAAGTTTCGGAATAATAAAAAATTTCGAAATTCGAAAAAATTTTCAAAATTTAAAAATGTATTCGTTATTTCGAATCCTCGAAAGACAAACCATTTTCATACAATTTTCGAAATTCGAAATTTTTTGTTTAAATTTTTCGAAATTCGAAAATAATTTCTTCGAATTTTCGGAATAATAAAAATTCATCATTAAAACGATCAAATCGAAAGACACATTTTCGACTAAACAAATCAAAATTCCTCCAATTTTCGAAATTCGAACAAAAGACTCATGATAATAAACAAAAAATCTTTTCTAACTTTGCCTTAAATTTTTGTTTCTCTATATTAATTGGTCTCTCGGGTGGATTTTATTAATTAACCCTTTGGCTCCTCTTTATATAGCGTTTAACATTTGTTGCGTAGACGCCTGTAGTGATCTGACAATGTCCCGTCCTATGACACCTTTACTCGTTGTATAAATCTATTCTATTTCATGTGTTACCTCTATAGGCTGTTCGGAATTTTCGATTATTTTGTACTCTCAACATGAAACCGTTTTTCAATTTAAAAACAACAACAAAATGCTTTTAAACAAAAAATATATATAAAAAAAATAAAATAAACCCCAAAAAAAATGTTGCGTTTTTCTAAAAAGTCGATAACAAAAAAAAATTATTATTATATTATTATATAGATATTTCCAATGATTATTATGATTATGAGATACCATTAATATTATTAATACTCTTGTATGTACCTGTAATTTGTAAAAATAAACGCATTGTCGTCATTTTTTCACATTTCTGCCTATTCGTTCATTCTTTGTAACCGAAAAATCAATGACATACAAATTTAAATTATTCGTCATACAACTTATTGTATATAAATTTACTTAAATCGGATGAATTGCGTCAATGTAATATGTATTATCAGGAAATACTGTCGTGGACTATATATAATAAAGTGTTCTAAAAATGGGTCATATCCTTTTTGGTCATACTGTCAACCACGCATTTAAAATATAAGAATACAAAAAATAAAACTTACAACAAAAAATATGACATATTTAGTAATGTTTCACTAGTAGGTTGCGGAAAGGAAAAGTGCGTTTCTTCGAATATTGAACTTTAAGGTGAAACGACATCGGAAATGAAACCAATAAAAAGCCTCCGTTGTAAACTGCACGTACTTTTGGAGTTCAGTATTCAAGCTTACGGTATAACTGACGGCATTCACTAACACTGTTTCTCGTATTTTGACTGTAAAGAAGAAATCAACTACGAAAATGAAGGTTTCGTTTGTTTTACTGATAATCACAGTACACCTTGTAATTGGTACCTGGGGAGCTTTGTTTTACCAACCCGCAATCAGTGAGTATAAATTTAAGTTTATCTATAATTTATCTATAATATATGTATATATATAAATACAATGTGTTTAACCATACAGTTTTTAATATTTGCTTTTTAAGTAAGAGATGTAATTAATTTTAGTGGTATTCGGTTAGTATGTAAAACGCTATATGCCATTTTCAGTAGATAGACATGTTGAACTTTTAAACGGATGTTAGTAAGGTGTGATTAAGATATCTGGAAACATCCTCAAATGCTAATATAATATAGCGTGTAACATTAGCAACATTTAACAACAGTTTACACCATATAATATTCATTTTTTAATAAATCTTATCCTCATCATACAGAGCGTTTAAAACGTTTGTTTTACAATTTTAAAATTTTTTAAAAATATAGTTTGTGAGATAATTTTGATCAATTCGTAAATTCAGCTAAAGTTTAAATGATTATAAAAAGTTTTCATTAACATTTACAACAAACACCAATTAATTTTTGAAAATTTTTAACAAAAATGAATAAATACCAAAATTTATGACTGCCTTGTTTTAAACACATGTGCACCTGGGCACCATTCGTTGCACGAAACGCATCGGTGTTCGATTTCCGACCATGTTCGCTACACATATTGTATTTATTAAAAATTCTATTGTATGTAAAAACGTATGAACAGCCCATAATAGTTCATATTCAAATGTGTTTAGTGAACACAAAATAAGAAAACCGCTAGTTTTTCAATAGCTATGTATTAATTTATACTGTATTTCCAAATTGTACGCATCCATAATTATAATTACAATTCTAATGAAAATATATTTTTCCTTCAGCTCGAGATGGCAAATGTTATTATCCGAAACAACGCTTATATTTATCCGAAGACGAATCGTTGCAATTACCAGCTTGTAAACTGATCACCTGTATCGCGAACGAATCATCTTTCTCACTCATGACCACAACGTAAGCAGATCAGCATTTATATAGTTGTATAGCCTACAGGGTGTTCAAAAAAGAATTCCGGAGTTTTAACTGAAATTTATTTTTTATGTGGACCACCTTTGATGGTCCGTTTTTGATGTTTCTTCAGCATATTTATAAAGTACAAAAACGTAAATATTTGTGAATGAATATATATTTGACAATGAATAGGCAACTATATTTTAGTATACTATAATTTAGTATAGTTTCATACTAAAATTTTCAAATGATTGCCCTGGCGTAACATACGCCACCTACGTACATACGCCACGCACATGTGCCACATCATGTGCTGCTTAGTGGTGGCGCATGCTTCGCGTGGATATCATTTTTCACCCTGGTTGCTATAGTAAACCTGAGTAGATTTAAAACGTGATGCATACCTAATAGAAATATATATATATATACTAGAAACTAGATGATTGACCTGGCGTATGACCTGGCGTAACATACGCCAGCTAGCGATCCCGTGGATTTCATTGTTTACCTTGGTTGCTATAGTAAACCTGCGTGAATTTAGAAGGTGGGGTCTACCTTAGAGAATTATATATATATAAAGATAAAAAATTTAATGTCAGTTATTGTTCACCGGATTACAACACTGATATACCATATGATTTGTACAGACACGCCGTGTTGCAGTAATAACTTCACTGTGCACCAGAACCCGTGTTGTACTAAAAGCCAACGTTACACGCAATTTTTAGTGTTTGTAGCAAACATTATACCATATGTTACAGACACCTTTTCGAAACAACATTAATTGAATTCCATTTACGGAGTTCTCTTTCGGACACCCTGTATATGAAAAGGATTCGATTACTTTACAAAAAAAATTAGTTATTTATATGTTTAATTACGTTTGAATTAACAGATGCAGTCCCATAGCACGAGAATGTCGTGTTAGAGGAGATCCTACATTAGCATTTCCCAAGTGTTGTCCACGAAGCAAATGCACGGCGGCTTAATTCCAAACGAAATATGCACTTTTCAATAATAAATCTTCATCTTTATAAAACGTTAGTAGTTTGTTTGTTCATTTATTTTTATAATTCGCGTTGTTATAAGGTGTAATGCAGATCCTGGTATCAACGACACTCGAAATCATCTTAATTTTGAAAGAGGAACGACAGTCAAAGATAAGAAACAATATCATACGTTTAATACGTTTCTTTGTTTTTCCTAACCTAACCTGCAAAATGAACCCATAATCAAGTACAAGCAAATAACATCAGACTGTGCCTGGCTATAACCGGAAAGTACCAATAAAAAATCTAATACTAGGCTTGGTCCCCAGCTCAGGGTTAACTTCTCTGGTTAGTTAAGGTACAGTACTTAAGCAAGGAATTAATTACCAACGTGTGTTGCTTGTAAACTGAAGTTCTCATCTTTCTATCGCTTTGTGTCAAACTACTACTTCGTTGAGTACTGTCACTGAAGCTATTTTATTTGGAAACGTATCGCAGGGTAATTTCGATTGCATGGTTGGTAAGAACTATCTTGAAATAATGAGGAATATCTTACCAAGACGTGATGCCAACTTCGGCAGGTTGCAGACTTCCAAGTTGAAGCGTTTTCTCATGAGACCGATGCAAGTGGCGCAAAAATCGGATCAACCACTGATATTAGTGGTTGTCGTCACACAATAGTTCACAGTAAATCTTGTTCGTGTAACATACTGAACATTTGCTGCTTCTTAATGCGTTAATGTTATCGTTGCCTTTTTCTTATTTTTCCAGTCTATTTCACTTAAAGTTCAGTTCAGTTCAAAGCAGGCGACATGCCGCCATTTTATTTTTATTACCACGCTTGCAAACTAGCCTTGCATCACTTCTCACTTGTCGCACAGATGCTCGTAAAAACTAACGTTCACGTTGTTTGCTTTGTCGGAAATGTTCTCCCTACCACTTCAACACGTTGCTGGAACATAACTTCACTTGAAACAACCGCAATAATTATCGAAATATCCAAAGGACGAATCTAGAACCCATGCTTTTCCACGGCCTTTCAGCAGTGGAAAACCTGAAATCTCCAAAACCTGAAATCGAAACAGTGTCGCCAACTTCAAAACCAGAAATTCCACTATCGGTTTCGTAATTTGCATTCGGAGACCTCCAGATCAACGTATATAAGTTGGTTGTAGATTTTACTAGTCCATTAATAAAGATCGATCATTTTGAAAAAACGATATTTCGTTAAAAAAAATGTTTTTTTATTATACATTTTCTTTAGATTTTACAATTCCTTGTTAGGCAATTTCTTTTATTTTTGGCGAGTGTCTCGTGCCTGAGAGTCGTGCCCACCTAGTTTACATTATCCAAAGTATCAATACGGAAACAAGAAAAAAACACTCACTTTTTAGCTGACAGGGATGACTACAAAAATGCTAGCCTGTCTAAAGTTTCATCTTCATTAATTGAATAAAACGTTTTCATCAAATATCTTCAATTAAACCTTTTATATCTTTTATTGAAGATCTTTACTTTGCACATTTTAATACTACTGGCACTATTATTTGTTTACCTTTTTTTAACCATTTGCAAAATTTTATTTATCATTTTTATACCACTAGCGCAATTTAATGACTAATTTTGACAACTATGGCTAATTTGTAACGCTTTAAAATGTTCCTTAATTTATCGTATTGAATCAGTAAACACTAAGAGCAACGCGAATTGCAATGGTTAAAATTTTGCAGTGTCTAGCTCTAGCAGATAGTTTACATTGGGCACTGGAGAGAACGACATTTTCTCAGATTAAAAGTTAGCAATATGTGTGAAAATTTGTCACTGGATCACGATAGTAGTCCCTTGAAATGCGAAATGTTCACATAGGTAAAAAAAAGTGAGTTCACCCAGGTAAATAAAGCATGTGACATTTACATCCAAAAACTCGCAAATGATTTAATTTTACAGAACGACCTGACCAAAGCTCCTCCGTTTCATGCCTATGGTTGACCACGGTAAGGAAATACACAGATAACTGGCTGTTACAAC
>JAQIWH010006181.1:0-13268 GCA_034695005.1 Cryptops parisi
GGGGTCAGCTGACGGCCTAAGAAAGAGGGGGGAGATGGGCACGGAAGCGGGGGCGGGGGCGGGTGGCCGATCGATCGATCGATGGCAGAGGGGCGGCCGGCCTCGGCCACGGCGCTCCCCGCGGGAAATCTCGGGTGGCGTCTCCGCGGAAATGGACGCATTGTCCGCGCCGGAATCGCCGCACGCGCCGCTTAGAGCTTCGGTTCCGCGCCACCGGTCGCGACCGGCAACGGCAACCCCGACCCCGGTTCCCTCAGCGATGGTCGGTCGGTCGATCGGACGGAAGTCCGTTCCCATCGTCACCCACCCACGCATGCCTCCCCCTCCCTATCTCGTGAGGCTCCCACGCTTCTATCTCGGTCGCTTTTTCTTCTCGTTTCGCTCCGAGGCATCCGCTGTGTTTTTTTCTCTCTCTCGATGGTGCCGCCTTGTTTTTCCCAGTCGAGCTGCGCTTGCTTGGATGGCTTTCGAAAAATACCAACTGGGTCTAGCTATCGCTCACTCGCCCAGCTGCGAGACTCGCAACAACGAGAGGCGGCGCCGGCGGTGGCCTTCTTCTTTTCCCTCTCGGTCCATTTTTTTTCCTTTCTACTCGCGCTGGCGCCGTTTCGCTCTTTCGTTGTTTTTTTTTCGGTATTCATTTTTTTTTCTGTCGGTCGGATCCTCCCCCGCCTTCTCGTGGCTTCGTCCGTTATGTTGACATTGGACGCTCGCCTCAAAGCACACGCGTGGTCCCGGCGGCGGTGGCGGCGAGCGTGGGTTCCATCCCGGGGGAAACCGCCGCCGCGGAAGCGAGTCACGGCCAAATATTGAAACAGCGGCTAGCGACCGATGAAGAAACGCCCGACCGCACCGAAGAGCGCCCACGAGAGGGGAGGCGTACGGACAGGCCGTCGACGACAACGGAGTGGCAGGGAGGGGATGGCTAGGAGAAAAGGCGACGAGCTCAGAAGGGGAGGGGGGGGATTCACCGGGCAGGGTCAGGTCGCGCGCTCGAGAGCTTACCGTCATCCGGGCTCCTTCCCCGGGGTAACGGATAAAGGGATTCACGCCTCATTTGGATTAGATCCTCCAAAGCCGGATTAGCCGTTGGGTCCCGAAACACGCCACCAACGCTCCCCTCTCTCGGCTCGCCGGTCCGTCGAGTCGACGGACATACACCGTCGTAACGAGACCCCAACCAGGGCGGGAGTTGTCTTTTCCCACCAACGACGGAAAATAACGACTTTCGACAAATCCACCCTTCGCTAAGCCTACGTCGAAGAGTTGGCTGCGACTCGTGTCAACGGGCGCTGTCTTAGAAGTGAACGCCTCGACCGACCCTCTCACTCGAAGACCCACACGCACTTCCGTTGTTCAGCAGCTCCCAGAACGGTAGTGAAAAGAAAAATAAAGAGGCTAAGCCCTTTTTCTGCAAACAAACGAAATCGATCGACCAGTGGGGTGGACGTGTGCGTGTTGTTGATGTTGTTGGTTCGTCAGAGTGGAAGGTATCAGCGAGGGTGTAGACTGTAGGTACAACCCCAACTTTATTCACTTTGGTGCTAGTCCGTTGAAATTCGAGACCTACGAGTCTTGAAGCGTCATCATGCTACCTATTGGTTTCATTGATTCAGAGGTTCACGCTTTCCGGACTTCTTCTTCCGTCGCTATCGTCCATTCAATTGTAGAACGACTACCAGCCTTTGACATATTTAGCTATTTATTTATTTTATTTCAACAATCTCAGGGATCAAAATCAAGTGCCCCGAATGTGCTTAGCGTCGACTTTATATCAAAATTCTGATAACACAGTAAGACTGTTCATCCTCGCTCGTTGATATGTTCATTCTCGCTTCTCGACGTGACTAAAAACACTTCTGGCGGACCACGAGTAACAAAAAACGTCTGAACCGTTTTCACCTGAGTCGGTTGTAAGCGCTGAGTCATCCATCGGCACGTGGGGATAAAGACATCCTAAGTAGTGCGGTGATGGTCGGCTACCGCCCAACGGTCTCCCCTCACTCTTGTCCTACACCTATACCTAGCCCACCTAGCCTCATCCTCTTCACAGTATCGTGGAAAGGACTTGATTCAACCAAAGATGGCGAAAGACACCCATTCCACTCCAGCATCCAGTTCTTATATATCCAATTCTTGACCATGTTACGTCGAGCCATACGAAAAGCCATCGACAATAGAGCCATCAATACCGACATTAAAAGGGGTTGAGTTCGACTATAGCAGGGGGAATCCGTCAGGAGTCGCTGCAGTAGGGAAGGGAGCCTAGTTTACTTCTTCTCTATGTGTTCCAATGTCAACATACTCGTGTGAACACGCGAGTCAAGTCACGATGATTAACACGGTGTTGAACCAGGATGTTGTCGGAGCTCGAACGGACTGGTTTAACACAAATAAATAAGTGAACAAATAAAAACCCCATCTCGTCAATCCCGCCACCGTACGAATACCCATCAAAAACTACTACTGGTGTTGATAGCGATGCACGAGTCTCAGCGTGGACGAAGACTCTAAGATCGCAACTGAATCACTTCATGGCGAGCAAAAGAAAAGGGCTCTTTCAACAACGCTAACTTTAGATCATTCTTCGCGCGGATGGGAAAAATCAAACGACAGTAGCACGACGAGAACGACGACGAGGGAGGTGGAGACGAGGGGACGACGTCGTGGGTTCGCCGCAGCTGGCCCCGTGGCCGATTTCGTTCCGTACAATTAAGCCGAAATCACGACGGCCTTCGGCGTGCCAAGTGCGCGTGCGCGATGGGATCTTTTATTTCCCAAACCCCCTTCCCCTCGTGCCTCCCTCGCTCAATCGTGGGTGGGTGAGTGAAGAGGGGGGAATGTGGATAAATCGGAGGTCGATCGATAAACAGCAGGGAGATGGGATAAGCGTGTCGCGCGAGAAGGTCATCGCGTGTCCTCTTCGTCGTCGTTGTCGTTCTCTTTCGCCCATCTGGGCTTTTTCCTGCTGCCTCTCGTTCAGTGTTTAGTCTTTCTCTCTCTCTCTTTCTCCCCCCTCCAAAGCGGAACGTAAGGGGGGTGTGTGGGGTTTTCGTGCCTCTCCGTCACCGCCTGAGCTTCTAGTGTTTCGATCGTGCCTTATTAATCCCCCTTCCCCGTTGAGCGATTCACGAAAAAATAACAAACTCCACACCCATCCCAACCAACGTGGTAGTAGCGCGTCGTGTCTCGGGTTTCACGCTTTTCCCTCCAACATCCCCAATATAAGTACGAGCGAGCGCGTTAACCGTCCATTACCATTACTACCCAACCCAACTTCAACATCCCTTCGATCCAAAATAGAGAGCATTCGCATCCGCACAGCCTCCTCTCTTCCTCTTGCTCCAGTTAAAAATATCGCACGGTGTGAACATTTTAAAATTAAATATAATAAATAATAATACAACAACGAGAAAGTAGCGTGCAGCAGAAAGTTCCAATCTAGTAGCACGAGCAGCAATATTCAATTAGCTTTTATGATGAATGGAATGGATTCGTAAATTGGCTATTACGAATAACCAAGCTAACAGCATGCATTAATAGCACAACGGATTGACAAACTTTCGTATCAATACGTTTTTAAATAGCTGATAATGCATTTATTTCTCTGAAACATTATATACTGTAGTTTAATTGTGTTAGGGGAGTGATGCATTAATATTGTACTTTAGAACGTGACGTGTTTTCAATTGGCCTCTTGGACTGTAAAAAAAACTTGAAACACAAAAAAAAACACACATAACAATCATGTTTATGACTACAGTCAATTCAATCCTTTTATACCAAGTCGAAATATGGTCAGTTGGTCACTCATTTGTTTAATCTTAATAGGTTAAGGGTTATGTCATACATATAAAAAGTATAACTATAGCATCTCAACTCTCGTATGACTAGAAGTATGCCCGTCAAAAATCGTTGAGGGGTCTAGAAGTTAACCTGTCAATGATGACAAAAACGAATTTCAGATTCTGATGCATTCTGTTTTGGTATCGTCTTTGATACGTATCTTTGTTTCATGTTTTTATGGTGAATTTAAACAAAATGATCCCTTCTTCATGGGTTTTCACTATGAAACCATAGTGATGTAGCACTAACAGCATTGCATTGTTGGGTGGTTTACGTTTGTGTTGATATGGTAACATACGCATCCATCTACAGTATTTAAATTTGTTATTGTATCGTGTTGTTATGGTAATGCATGCTCATAACTATACGCGAAGGTGTTTTGAAAAGTTTTTGCCTCCTATGACATAATATCAATAATACGCAAGAAAACCAGAACTTTATGTCTAGTGAAAGCTTGGAATGTCCTCTATCAGACGGTGTCATTACTTTTTCACGTAGTCACCATCCCGGCCCCCGCACACACGAAAACGTTGAGAGGGGAGCAAACTTTTTAAAGCACCCTTATATGTATATATACTGCATGATGTGCTCTTCGTCTTCTCCATAGTTCGTTGTTGTACTTTAAATGTACTCACTTGCATCTTAGTGAAGAACCCAATAGATCACTGGGGTTCACCATAACAATGTGAGTGTGCACAAAAGCGTTCCAGACAGACAGATACACAGTACACACAGAACTGAGAAATTACAGTACCGGTGCTATATATAACTAGCAGTAAGTCCGTCAAAAGTAACGGGAGGAAAATTTATTTAATTCATAAACATAAAACCCAGCAAAACCTCATGTTGCTTCGCAACATTTGTTCATTGTATTTATTCTTTGTGAACAATGTTTACTTCATCTCATCACTCACAACTTACGTTTGTGCTGATATTATGACACATGATATGATAACACATTTGTTAGTTACGTTTTTTCCTTTTGTGCTACATGTACGTCTGTTTTTAGTTGTCATGGAAACAATGAGGCATGGCAAGAGAAAGAAAGATAGAGAGAGAGTCACTTTATATTGGTTTAATATTAATCATTTCCCAGATTTGTGAAAGCTTTTTTGTTTACCCTCACGTTATGTTGATTTCCCATGGGGGTTCACCATAACAACGTGAGAGTAAATAAAGATGGGTATACTTAAAAGAGGTTCCCAAATCCAAAGTTCACAAGAAATTTCTGAAATTTATCAGTTCATAACAATAAATTGCATGATGGAGAATAGCTCACCACACTGAATACATAATACTACATCTACATACATAATTGTATAAGAGTATATGGTTGGGTATGTTTCCAGACCATATGTTCCGACACGTTTCTAACACGGATACGTTTCCAACACGGGTGTTACTTCTAAACTCCCCGTGGTTACCATATCAACCACGGGGTTTACTTCATTATTATTCATAATAATAAACAACAAGATCTATGTGTGTGTGTGTGTGTGTGTGTGTGTCATTCGTGGTACGTCGTGCGCAGGCGCAACACCCGCTCCACACTGCTGCCCGCGGTACAAAGCTCATAAGAATATCGTAATTATCCGAGATTAGTTATCTAAGCGTACATTCAATCTGAAAAAAAGTTACTACTATGTTATCTGGTATTTCTAATATGCTGACAAAAAAAAATCAAGTTAGTTAATCGGATCAGTACTTTTTGCGTAGTGGAGTCACAAACATACAGACGGACTTTCACATTTATATAGTTAGTAGGAATGTAAACAATGAACTGATGTAATAGTAACAATAAAAGTTGGAGAAAGAGTTTCCGTCATTATTGACGTGTATACTTGCAGTTTGCTTATGATAAATGGATAAGGGCTAGTTTCAAGAACCATTACGTGTCAATTACAAAGTTCTGCCAACAAGTACCGATCCGACACTACTTGCAGATACAGTACTAATATTTCTATTGCCCTAATAAAGGCATTGGTATCAGCTTTAAGAAAATTCCCATCACCCTGCTCACTAGTGATTATTTGCACTTTGCAGGCAAACCGAGAGACTAATTCATTTATTCCCAGTATTGCTCGAAGAATGTTTCCGTTTTCGGTGATATCTCTTTGGAACTCAATTCCTTATGATATTTCTAAGAGTACTTTTAATTGTTCTAATTCTAAAGAGAAGTGTGTGCTAAACTGTAATCATATTTGTTAGAAGATTGATTCCTTTATTGATTTTCAAAATAACAAGTTTGTATTGTGATTTTATAATTTTATAATTGTATTTTTTTTTTAATTTTAACACTGTTTAAATTTATCGTTTAGGTGTCTTGTGCTGTAATCTAGGCCGTTATCAATCCATTACTTCATTTCTTTGTACTCGCAATTTACTTTCAATACCTCAGTTGATTAAGTTTCATAGACCTCTTGAACTATCCAAGAGATTATGCAACCCTTATTTTTTATTGATGATCTTTATCTGATAAATATAAAACATGAGAATGAAACTGTTTCAAAATCAATATACAGTATCTACTAATATCCTTTCCCTCTCCCTATTCAAGACATCGTTTTCCATCTAATACGTATTTTGTTTGACTGGAATAGTCTCTCACCTAAAATTCGAAAAACTTCTTTCTTGTGTAGGTACATATAGCAAATGTCCCAAACATTTACCAGTATTCACTTTAAAAAAACTTTTAAGCAACCATATCTTGCATAGTTATTTTTTTATACAGGTAATTGTTTACTACTATATTTGGAACTGTGGATGGAATACACAATCAAATCAAATCAAATCAACGTGTTGTCCTATCGGGATGCTGATTGCTAACGAATCGAACACGTTCGCGAGTGAATATCCAGTTTTTGGCAGGCTGAACCTTTATCGTTTTTTCTTGTTTTTTTGCTTATTGTCCTATATCACACTCACGTGTGAAACCCTTCCTTTAATTGAAAGGCCTGGTGTAAAAGGGCGTTGTTTAATTTCAAAATCTTTGATGAGATCAAGTAACATTTTTACAATTTCGATGAAACTGTGTTTAAAGATCTGAACTTGCCTTACTGTCTATGGGCCAATTCACACTTCTTGAACTATATAATATCGTTGCACACATTGTTGATTTGCTTAAAATTATGCGTCACCAAGATGAAATTGTACCTAACACATTCGAAAATGCTTCTAAGTCGTTTTTGATAAAAAATGTTACATCAGACCCCTTCAATTTATCTAGTCCTTCAGCACTTTATGAAATAGCTCATAAATCCAAATCTACTACTAGATAAGCTTATATAATTTGCTTCGTTTGTGTGTACAGTAAGTCACGATTTTTGTTTACAGTTTATGTTGTTCCGTGATCCACGGGGTTCACCATAACAACAAATTGAGTGTAAACAAAGATGAGTAAATAGCCTATAAAAGAGAATCCCAAATCAGAGTGCATCAAAATGTTTTTGGAATTCGTTCCATCACTAAGACGGTTAACTTCTAGACCAGTAATTATTATTATTTGACAGGCATACAGCTAGTGTTTTTAGATTTTTTGTTTTTTTTTGGCATAATAACTGTGTTTTTGGAATCCACGTAGGCTAATATAATACCCATCTTCTTTTATTTTTATTTTATTTTTACTAAAAACAATCCTATTGGATCGATGCATATAACATAAACAAAGAGATCAAATACATACAGATACAAAAAAGATCAATTACTAAATAATATGTGGTTAAACAGAAAACGTCACAATTTTTTTGACAGTGGCTTTATCAAGTGATTCAACAGATGAAAATTTTCTGAGATATAATGGAAGCGCATTCCAAATATTAAAAGTGCTAATAGGGTAGGATTCACGACTTTTGTCGTTAATAGAGTTATCAATAAAAATGATCACGATGATACGGCAACGTCGCAATGGAGACGTTGTATATGTGACGATGGGTAGGGAGGGTACTCGGTGTGTGCCAGATTAGCTAATTCAATTCCTTACAACATCATTCTTACGAAGATTTTGTAGCTACATAATTACTCCAACGATCACTCGGGGTCCTTATCGGGGGGGGGGGGGGTCATTTTTTATTATTTTTAAAATTATGCAACCCAAACGAGATAAATCACATAGGTCAAACTATCATCTTGGGTTATTGAATTCCATTATATGTCTAGACTGGCTTTTATTTGATATGCTTTCATCGTGTAGCATAACCCGCTTAATACGATTTCGAATAAAATAGTTGATGCTTCTTGGTGCTTTGAAAACGTGTTGAGTGGAGTTAATTTGTCTTTGTTTCAGTTATTTTTACAAGCGTTTATTCAACTTGGCCTGGCGTCTTAAACGGTTTTTAAAAAGTTTCAATGTTTCAAATCGTAGATGTGTCATTTTTAGCCAGGTTCCGCGTGTCTTATAAAAACTTGAAATTTTGTGCAGATTCCATCGAATTTTGATGAATCAATGTCGTGTCAATTCGCTCACCTGTTAGCACGTGAAAAGTCGTTTTTCTTATCAGTTTTTTTTTCCTTTGGCGTTATTTTAAGAAACGTTCGCGAGAATGACCATGCGATGCCGCTGTGGGCCATGGTCAGCTAGGTCGAGTTCCACTCTTTAACGCCCGTGCAGTTTAAGCATCGATTCTACTGCCCATAATATAACATAAATATGCTTGTTGCCAGTTTCATTGTAAAATAATGTTCATATAACCGTTGAAGTTTATTCTGTACATCGAAAGGTTCTCATCACTTTTCTTTCACAACTGGGGTCTTCCCTTCGTAGGGTTACCGCCTTTTGAAGTCCCAAAAAATCACACTTTGTCTAGTGTAAATTTAGTTTTTTCATGTCATTTTATGTAATGTTAAGTTTGATTTCTATAGTATTTAGTAGTACTCATTTATTTATATAATGTTAAAATGGTAGGTAGTCGATGTATATCACTGAGATGATATATATACATTGAAATTGAAACTTACTTTTCTTCAAGAAAATTGCTAATGCTTCTGTAATTTCAGTATTTTTTAAAGAAATCCATTAGTATTTTTGAAATAAAGGACATTTTGCGTCCTTTATCACTTTAGTAAAGGACAAATTGTTCAAATAGTATGCTGTCCTTTAAAATGAAGCACGGGTGGCAACCCTACCTTTTCCCTTCATTTGCAACAATCTCTTCAATCTCTTCTAGTCAACATATGTTTAATATTGGGTTTATCCTTTTATCACGTCACGTCTAGTTTCAAATTTCAATAGCCCAAAGAGGATGTGATAGGAAGTTTTACATCTCTTTCGTATCAAACAATGTCACACAAAGAAGGGGTGGAGTTAGACCCCGTCGTGTTTCTTATACACCATGATATAAGTTACTACTATTTATCGATCCTTCCACCGATTCAGATTGCAATTGTAAAATTGAAGTTAAAATTGAAGTTACCATCTATCTTACTTAGGGGATGCATTCGATTTGAAAGCAACCGTCGTTTTCTTATATGTAGGCAGTAGTAGCTGGTCTTCTGTGGTAGACCACTGAAGGCAGAACGGGCTGGTGAATGATTTTCCATTCATCCGGCATTCGTGTTAGTGAATGGTTTCGTAAAGAGTGAACTCGAAAATGGACCATACGACGAACGAAGGGGATTTTTTAATAGTCACAGATAAGCGCGATTCGACGTAGATTCGCGAGTCCACAATAAAGAGCAGGTTCTCAAGATTGAGACGAAACAACGAAGTGATTCGAGCGACCCCCCCCCCCAGTGTTTAAATTAGCCACGATAACAAGATACAACAGTATAAAAACATGTTTTTTTGAACTTTTTACTGTTGTTCGTGCGTGTTGTGATGGAAATCTAACAATAGGATTGAGCAATTTTTTACTCATTTTGCTTTTTATAATTGTCACTAGTAAATGGCCCGTCAAAAATGACAAATTTTTTTTTTCATTATGCAATTCATTATTTTAACTCATGTTGCTTCGCAACATTCGTTAAAGTTATGTATCGTTTTAACTCATATTGCTTCACAATATTCGTTACAAGTTAGACGATCGGTTTCGGTTTAAGGTATTATTTATTTTAAATTCAAATTTTCAGCACCATGTGTTTGAAAATTAAATTTATATCACCTGACACAACAAAAATGACATTAATTTGCCTCATTTATCATTCATGTTTGTTTCATCATCCAGCGATTCATTGTTACGTTTATTGTTTAAATCTTTAAATAACTCAAGTCATCACTGATAAAAGCAACGCGATTTTCCTTCGGCTTCCCAGGGTTGTCTCCCCCCCCCCGATGATACTGTCCGGTCATAAAATATTTCATGCCCCCCTTCAGGTTACAATCTACCACCTTTTCGACTTTCAGCTTCGTAGGCCTTACGGTTTCCCGCAAAAATGAACGATACACAACCACCAACAGTAAATTCTCAAAACTGAACAACACAAAACTGACTAAATGTAATTTTTCTTTTATATTTTATTTATTTATTATTTTTTTCATCATACAGCTAACAATAACCGAACTATAACAAGATAATCGTCGCACATCTCCTGATGACAATTTCGGATCCCCAATGGGCTAGTGCACCCTTTTGGGGTCATTTAATTGTCTACCAAGTTTCAGCTTCCTACGCCTTCTGGCTTTCGCGTAATGTTTCACAGGGCAGAGGAACTCAAATGGTTTTTTATATAATAATCGACTAGCTTTATGCCCGTCAACAATGACGGGTACTAGAATAATTCTAGTACCCGTCATTATAATGATTTTAATAATTATTATTAAAATCATCGTTGTGTTTCTATTATTACTTAGTAACCCGTTGCTAACAACAAACAGCAAATTGTTGTAATTCTCATTGTTGTGTTTTTATTATTACGGTGCTTAGTAACCCGTTACTAACAACAAAAAGCTTTACGTTCACTCACACACACACCGACAAAACTGGAAAACTATATAGAAGATTATTTTTACCGCCAATACAACCCTATTTAACTTGGGTTGACAGTTTGAGGAAAGTGAAATGGTTCAAAGTATATCTGAGCTCTTATTTTGGTAAGTTCGTGGTGACCTACGGAGCTGATATTTTGAACATAATCTGCGGGACATTTTATTTAATTAAATTTCGACGGATCATTGTCGTGTCAATTCCGAACAAGTGACACGTGAATTTGGCCATATGCTAAGGATTTTCAATACAGTATAACGAATATAGTCAAACTAAGGCATTGTTGTAAATGAACATGTGAATGAATCGCGAAATATGATTCAGCAAAGGCACCCTGTTAGGTTAAAAGGTTGTACCAAGAAAAAAACGAATTTTTTTCTATTTAGTTCTTGTTCTCATTTTTGTTTACCCAAACTTACCAACCCACTACTCTAGACTAGACCAAACATGAAGGTTAATAAAAAGTAACTACCTTACGGTAAAAGAAGAAAAACGAATAATAACAACTCACATGTACACTGTCTACCGGCCAAGTGGATTCGTTTTTCCTTGAATCACATTGATGACATTGGTCTAGAACCGTCGGTTCACGAACGAAACGATTCTCCACGTTAGTGTGGCGGCAGGATATGTTAGAGGTGTAGCCTAAAGAAATCAAGGGGTGTAGGTTAACTCTTCGAGAAATGAATGCTTGAATCGAAAATAAGATATTAATAGTGATCTCCGGAGTCATGGCTATGAGCACCCATGGAAACGAACGATTAGGCCCTTCCATGTTAATATCAAAAGACACTGGATCAATAAACCCCTACAACGCCCTAGTCTTGTCCTTTCGTTTTTTGTTTTCTTTTTAATTTCAACAGTCAGCCCAACACGATTTTTCTCCCAAACACGCACTTGTTTTTGTAGACACGTGGAACACTTACTAAGTCTTTAGGTCATTAGTGCAGCAGAGGAACATTCCATAAGCCACGCACTTAGAGACATGCCGCTCGAGCACGTCCTCCAAAAGAAATTTTTATCTTTTAGATTCAAAAGATTTTTATTTGGAAAATTTTCTTCTTTTTTCTTTTGGGATGAAGACATCCATCCACCAATAATAGGTTGTCTTTTTCTAACGTTATTGGGGAAACGAGTTTATATTGAAACAAGATCTTACTGCGAGAATGTTTGAATTTTATTGATGTAAAATCGCAGTTTGGATACATATTTTAGAGATGTAATCCATACCATGTAAAATACATATTTATTGCCCACATCTCATAGAGACACTACATCCTGTCTATAAAATACACAAGATGTTAATTATAAAAGGAAAAATAGATAACATTAAAATAAAAGTTGACAAAACCTATACCATAGTCTAAACTTACACGCACAGTCATGGGTACCGGCATATAAAATAAAATAAGGAATCTAATTAACATAATAGGCTATGTCTGGCTGATGTCTGTCACACTCACAAAAAAATTCCGTATATATGTACCATTTTCATGTACCGTTTCAGAGGTGGTTCCTCCACCCTAAATGTCGAGTTTATAATTCAACTATTATTAAATAATCAATTTCATCATTGCTAATGAATCTATATTACTTTTACGCATTTGTTTATTTAATTAGGATTCGATTCTATTACCACCCGTGCTTCTGCAAAGGTTAACCTCTAGTATCATAATAATACACACAATGCAACAATGAAGAAATCAATTGTTAAGTTATCTACAGTTACTATTACTAAAACCATGATTATATATAATACAGTATCAGGTACGAGCTGTATGCCCATTAACAATGATAGGAGATAATTGGTTCAATTCATAAACATAATTGATTTGACTCATGTTGTTTTGCAACATTCGTTGGTTGATGTTTACTTCATCTATCTCATTAGTTACCGTACTGTGTATGTTTGTTTTAATACATTTATTGTTATGGTTATATCTGTTTTAGTTGTTGTCATGGAAACATTGAGGCACTGAAAGAGGCACAGAGAGACACTTGACTTTTAAATTGTTTTTTATTTTTATTTTTACGTCCCTTGAAGTATATGTAATTTGAGAAGTATTTTAAAATGGTTACACTTATTAGTACATGTAACATTACTACATAATATTGGAATTTTACGAATTCCAAATGGTGGCAATTGATTCCATGAAATAAAGGTGTTAATAATTGTCTGATCAATTTGAAGTGATGCGGGCACTGAGCCATACACTTACTGCATAAATACAGTAGCGTAGATACTTATTGACCTTATAGCTCATTTCAACATTTCACGGAGCTATAAGGATATTTATTGCTTTTTGAAATGCCAATGTGTTGACTAGTTTCAAACAAAGGCGTCTGCAATTTCTGGTGTCAATATTATTGACAGGTCCGTGTGCAGAATGTGTTCAAAAGGCGGGAGAAGGTTGAAAAAAGAATACACTACACTGCTGCTCAGAATGATAGAGCCACCCCCGAGACACCTCATCCTGCAAAACGAAAGACATGGAAGAACATCTG
>JAQIWH010006182.1:0-13267 GCA_034695005.1 Cryptops parisi
AATAAAGATAACATGAAAGTTGCTGACAGAAAAATAATGTAATGAATAGGAAAAACAATTCAATAGAAGTCCGGATGTTTAGAAAACTAAAATGAAAGCATACAAGAAAGAAATGCGACGAAAACCCAAAAGCAAATTATTTTTAAACAATACCGGTACATACATGAAAAATACGAAAAGTTAAAAATTAGATACCGGTAATCGAATTGATATTCATCAAAAAACTGATACCGTTATAAATGTATACTGTGTAGTATAATACTAACAATAAAAAAACGAGAAACCGTAGCGTGATGTAAGGATGTTGTCAGAGTTTAAAAAGTTAGAATACGAAAACAAAATAGGTCTCTTTTTTTACATAAACCATTAGTTAAAAATAGATGTCAGAAATACAGCTTGTACTGTATTTAAGATAAAGTTTACCAAATACCTCGAAATTATATCTACTTGTATTAATCAAAAACTTCATTAAATTTTAAACCCTGCATCCTAAATAACATACAACAGTTGAAAAATGGTTTTCATCAAAATTGTACCCAGTCATCAGTAAAATTACAAGTTTTTAAAATAATCTCTTCTTTTATCCATTTTTTAACTAAAAGTTAATTGTTTCTAAAGGTTCAATAATGTACCGGTATATTACTACTTACTACTACACGATGACATTTAGTATTATTATTTATTTTATTATTCATGTCGAGTTGTTATTGTACTTTTGAGAGTAACTCAAAAAGGTCACTTGTCACAAAAAAAACGAGATAAAATATTTTTATTTCTACGTAGTAACGAGCCATCATTATAAAGTCCATCCCCTGTCATTATCATTAGTCCTAAATAATTACATTTAGTCATCTATGAACCCAGTTATTTAATTAAGTCTAATTCGTCTGGATATTTTGTGTTAAAAAACATTATCCAGATTTCATAATCTTTCTATTCTCCAACTATTTTTTTTTCCGATTCAACGAGAGGTCGATGTAAGAAATCGTGAACTTGGAAGAAAGAAAAAAAAAATAGTATATTAATTATATCGGCAGACGCGACAGTTGTCTTGTGCGCGTGATCGCCTTTCAAAATTCTAACGACCCATTTAACAACAAAAAAGAAGAAGCGAACAAAAAATAAATAAAATTTGTGTTGGTTTTCCGTTGGCTGAGCGAAACCAAGGACACATCGGCAACGACACTGACGAACGAGCAGAAGCAAAGAAAGAATAAAAACGCTCCACACCGAGGAGGATGCATCCTGGGAGACCATCAGTCGGTCGCACGCGTGTTGCCTTTTTTATTTTATTTTATTTTATTTTTTTTTATGCTGGTTGCCAACTTCAATATAAAAAAGCAACTCATACGCCATGTTTGTTTTTTATTTTTTGCTGCTTCTCCTCTTTAACTGCCAACTGGCAAAAGTCTACGTAGGCGTATAACGTTGATGATGACGACGCCTCCGCCTTCCATGCTAATGACCATCTTGATTCCAAAAGAAAAACATAAAATAAAAAAGCGGGTTAACCATCCTTTGTGTTGATCGTCATCGTGAACCGGATAAAACGCGAAACCAAAACGAACTAACACACGTGGATCACGTGATGGTTTTTTCCTCTCCGCGGAGATAAAAGTAGATTGCGAAACCCGACTCGTTAGGAAAATGAGGACCGAAGAGAGAAGGAAATGGCATCACGACGCGAGATGAACTTATTTTTTTTTGTTACTTCTTTTCGTGTCTCAGTCACGTGATGGTGGGCGCGATGTGGGTTAGTGGAACCACCACCGACGACGACGACGAAGGCAACCCTTCGGTCACCACAGTCGTCGCGCACGGCAGCCACAAAACCAGGTTCTAGGCCGAAACGAGTTCCTCTTTTGTAATCTCTGACACGTGGTTTCTTTGGCGGTTTTTTAATTCGACGACCGCGACGGAACGATGTTTTATGATGCTTATTATTCCACTGGGGATGGAGAAAAAAAAGTGGGTCGGAAATGAAAGCTGCATCAATGCTCGTCTATTGTACTTCCTGATCCGATCGAGTTTATATATATATATTTTATTTTTCGAATGACAAGGGCTGGACATGGAAGTTATTCAACTCTCGAGCAAAGTTGATTATAATGAACCGTTTGTCGGCGGTTAGAACGGTAGCCTAAAGGTTAATTGGAATCAGCGGCAGTTAACTTTGTTGGTTTAGGCAATGGTGGTGCCTAGAGCCACGTCGACAACAAATAAGAAAACAGAGTTCGAAACCAAAGCTCGAGATGAGCTTCTTGTCCCTGGTTTACATACGAAGCTGCATAAACACTTTTACAGCATGGAATGTAAACAAAGGTCCGTCTAAACATAGCTCACGTAGAGACGATAAGATTAATAATGGAAATAAGGAGTTTCTTTCTGGTGGTGATGAAACATGATTTGAGAAAAATCCTTACAAACTGAGTTGGAAGGGAAAAAGTTCATTAACTATTCACTTCAACACTCACAGCGGCGGGTTAGCGAAAAAAAAAACAACAACAACAACACAAAAAAATGACTAACCAGCCTTGAATTTAAGGCACTTCATTAGTGAATGAACTTGAGTGACAATGTACGGTAACGAAATTCGGCCCCAAGTAGAATAGGCCTCTGAAAGTAGGTAAAACAGCCTTCAGCTTAACAACAGTCACTTCGTTATATTACATTACAGAAAAGAAGAAAAAACCCATCATTTTAGAAAATGATTATTAGGTTGAGTTCAATTGAATGCTGTAACGATACGCTTATGATAGTTGAATTGAATAATGATACGACATTTTTTGAGTAAGGTGAAACATAATCCTCAACGGTAGTTATCAGATCACCAATAAAGTTCTGGCGGATTTTTTAATATTCCCTTGTTTTAAAAAAAAATATATGACGTCGAAATTCTATTGGTTGTTGAATTAATTAATAAATAAATAAATATTAATTAAATTAATATAAGCTGAATTATTATAATTGATAGAGACAATGTTTACACAAACAAAACAAGTTTACAACTCAACCAGGCCTACATGTTGTAATATTATCCAGAAATTAAACCGTCCAACATGACTGACTATGAGTCTCTATTCTATAATATAGAGACTCATTGTGAATTTCATTGTAAATTCTGCAGAAGTCTATGATTTAAACAAAAACAATTGTCAAGTTCAACGACAATCACGAAGTATGACGAGCTATTTTTGCGATTATGACATTGTAGGCTACCTACTCTATTCCGATTGAATTACTCAATTTACACAACAAAATAATAATAAAATTTATAAAATTTGTAAATTTATATTATAAATTTTCATATTAATAAAAAATATGAAAAATTGAATAAATCAAAATAAACACATTTTTAGCAAACACTACGTTAACTACTACAACTACAGTAATAATAAACAATCAAACTACTGTATATCGAATCGTCGCATCGAACAATTCTTTAAGTTTCATGCCGATAACACCATTAATTTAAAACTTCAAAATTCATTTCTATTCAACACATTTATATTATGGAACAATCTGCCTCTTTATAATAAATATAAAGAGGCAGAATAATCTACCTCTTTAGTCTGTTTTCTTGTTTTGTTTTGTATTAGGTTATGTGTTCTGTGCATGTTGTATTAATAATAATAATAATAATAATAATAATAATAATGATAATTATTCATACGAAAATTATCCTCTTCAACTCAGTTCCACACCACTTACTACTCAAAATACCTTCAATCGCCTACTTTTTAACTATGTTGATCTTGTTGATTAACTTGTTTTGTTTTTGTTGTTTGTTTGTATCGATCCCATTGATCGTTTTCTGATAAACAAATAAAATAATTGAAATTGAAAACAAAAGATGAAAATAAAAACAAACAAAAGTAAAAGTAGTTTACGAATCCTTTAAATACAATGTTTTTCTTTAAAGACTTAATATTTGTTCCTTACAGTATAACAATTCGTGAAATTGAAGCTTACCGATTTCAACTTAAATTAAAATTCCGATAAAAGCTGATTCTATAAAGTAAACGAAATTAAAATAACTCTCTTGACTCCCGTGGAAGGCTTTGTTTAAAAAAAATAATTTTTTGAGGATGGTATTATTTATACCATGCCCATAAAATGATTTTCTGACTACGATTCTTGATCATTTATTACTGAACCAAACATGGTTAAAAATCTGGAAAAAAAAGGCTTTTCGTTGTGTATTCCAGTCCTTTTTTTCTAAACAAGTTTTAGGAATTCTATTATACGTCGTCGTCTTGAGTCGTGTAACTCGTCGTTTTTGGTGGTACGAAACTACTGTACCAAAATTAGAACCCAATATACGAAAACCGGATAATATAAATCGAACTAATTAACATTTAAATCCAAACGCTGCGAATTTCGCTTTTGTTCTAAAAAATGCTTTCCGAGCAGTGACGGGATTTAAAATAGAATTTTATGGGAAGTTCAAACAAGAATTTTATGACGAACATCTCTGAAAATTACGTTTTTTTTAATGGAAAATCAAGTTCCAAATGTGTGCGCCCCGAAAAATGCACAATTTATCCGTTTTTGCCACTATTTGTTTTCACGAAAACGTCAATACATCATTAAACACATCAATAAATTAAACATCTTCTGGGAAGGGTTTGAACCCCCTAAACCACCCTCATAAATCCGCCAGTTTTTCCGGAGTAACCCAATAATACGAAAGCAAATGTAATTTTTGCTGTATCACGACACGAGAATTACAAGGTTCTATGTGATCATACAATTTTTGTTGTGAAACAGAGTTAAAACATGCTGCTGGTGATGAACGTCTATGCAATAAAACTTTGCCATTTAGCTTATTCTAAGAGAAATAATACGAGATAAGCCAAACTGAAGTGGCCTGAAGAGAAATGTAGCTGGAACATTGTACTGTACATCAAATTTTAAAAATTAGAACCTTGTACCAGCGGGGGTAATTCTTACGTCGTGATATTTATCGGTTATTTTCCTAAATAATTCTATTTCTTATATTTATCCCTAAACTAATTTTATTTCACAGATTAAAGAAATTCATCCGTTTTTTACTTATTAAAACTCACCCTTTTCATCATTATTCGAGATTTTTTGATACTCAATCATTTTCCCGTAATAACACCTCACCATGAATTATTTTCCATTAGATACCCAGTCAATTTCTTCCAGAAATGGAGTAATTTGCCTTTGTACTTAAGATCATTCTCAAGCACCACAGATACTAATTTAGCAATGATATTTTCTAGCTTTGATAAAAAGTTATTCAAACATGGGTTAAATTTAACCTATGTTTAAATTTTAGTTGTTAGGTTAAAGTTATTTAAACTAACAACTAATTGTTGTTAGTTTTACAGTTTATGTTTTATTTTGTTGTCTTTTTTTTCTGTATTGTGATATATAAAACATTGTGTAATAAAACATAAATACAAGGAACGAGACAAGTTTCAACTTTTGCTTCGAAACAAAGTGCACGCATCACGTCATAACTTTGGAACCTTCAATCAATACAGTACCGTACCGGTAACCAAATTGTCTACTACGTTTTCCAACTGTCCACCACGTGTAACTTACATTACGTTGTTTGATGTAGCCTACATTTTTCAGTTCAGTTTTACTTATTGGTCATGATTTGACTGAATTAATTTTAAATAATATGTTTAAGGATAGGCCTACAACAAGCTGAAACGTAGTATTTCTTCCAACGAACGAGCTGAAACTAGGCCTAAAACTTTTTCGTGCTATATACATTTTCATCTTCAATGTGACCTTCACACTCGTTTTAGTAAAAGGTTATCATCGCTGGATCGAAGAGAGCAAAGGGTGTTCCGAGCTATTTGCCTCGTGGCCCTATATCTAAGCCTAACGATGTGTAAGTCGCTCGATTCGATAGATTAACACGGCAACTCTAACCAACTGCTCAAGAGCACGTTGACACGAATTTAGGTTTATCTAAAAGGACTGAATGATGATACACCGTCACTCGCGTGCGTGTAAGTGTCAAGAGTTGAGTGGTTGTCGATCTTGGCTGGTTAATTAATTTTGCAAACAACAGTGTCGATCCAAGGAAGGAAGTCGTGCAACGGGTAAATGCGACATAAATTGTCGTTGTGACAAGACGACAATATGAATGTGTCTCCGCATGAATATCAGCCAGCAGCAGCACTAGTCGTCAGACGGTGCTTTGCTTGGGCGTGCGAATCAATCGGTTCTTTTTCCCACGATGCCCTTTGGAAACCCCTTTGGGTTGACGCGGGTCGTGCCTATTTCACGAGGTCGGGAGGGGAAACATGACTCGGAATTCCCAGAGAAAAGAGGGAGGGGTAAAAAAAACGAGAAGGGGGAGAAAACAGAAGAAAACTACAAGTGAGCCACCGAATGACAGCAAAAAATGACAAACATCCCAAACGTTACTTTTCCATAGAGCTTATTTTTCCTTCAAAAGCTGGAGACGATTTAATAAAATACCCGAGAACAAATTAGTCATCCAAAGATTATCCAATAATTTGATTTCACGAATCGATGTTTATGACACTTAATGGATGTTGGAGTCTTAATCGGTTCAATTTACCATCAATCGAATCGTTTCAGCTGGTTGGTTCCAAAATTAATTGGACTAATGGCTCATCTACGTATATTACTAAAGCATTCCAAAAAAAATGGACCACCTTTCTTCGTCATTCTGTTTCACGAGGAATGATTTAGATCTGTATTAAAAAAACGTTTTCCGATAAAGATTCATCTCGAATAAAAGGTAAATTCTAAACGACAATGACTAATGCTCGAAAATCGATATTCTTGACGATGAAAAGAGATTTTCGATACCGGTAACGGTGTACAAAAGTAGGCTTAAGCTCTTAATGAAATAGCAGTGCACACTGATGAAGAACGGGTAACCTAAACGTGTGAAGTGAGAATTTCAGAGAATGACAATTTAATTATAGAGGTTTTGTCCGTATGCTGCATTATCTATATGGTTAATTTTTCGGATGACAGGCCAAAAATGACCTGAACAGATCAGTGAACTATAACATTTTTCATCTTTGCGGTTCAAGGGACCAAACCTTCAAAACATCAAGTCTCTCAATTTAATAAACTTAAATTACAAATTCACTAAAAAAATATTTTAAAAAGATTATAATGTTGATACTCAAATACAGTACCGTATCAACATTTTTCAATTATTGCAAACGGTCAATCAACACCTTCAAACAAGACAAACTTTGCCTAATCTTTTATAGACTTTTTATCTAATCTAAAGATGTAAAACTTTGTCACTGTTCGTAAAAGCAGCAAGTAGCATTGTCCTAAAGCGTAATATATCTGGTGATTTGTCAAATGATATTGAGAATCATCTAAAGGAATTCTCAATATCATTTGACAAATCACCAGATTAAACAAATTTATAAGAATTTGTTTCTCGAGCACCCTATTAAATAACTGCCCGTAATGATTGAGAAAATATTCCAGATAATTCTCTCAGTCGGTGACAGATAATTAGGTTCTTAAAATGCCAAAATAATAACCTTTTTTTTTACATTTAAAACAAATAGACACAAATCAGGCTCGCCAAAAAAGGCAAGCAACAGATTATTTATTGTACGCCCCATTCCACTTCCGAATACGAAATGTAAAATGTGCAACTATTGCAAATAATGTCCTTTGTTTCTTTGTTCGACAAAGTGGTTTTTAATTTTTCAACAAATAAAAAATGCTTGATTTAGCATAATTTTCTTAATATGACAGCCAAAACTCAGATTGTAATCATAATTTAAACCCAACACCTGCATAGCCTGGTCGGAACTGAAATATGGCATATACTGAACAATAACCCAGTTTCTTTTTAAGCGATTCAGTTTCATAGTTTTAGACAAGAACCATTGGAGATCAACTTCTCCATGTGTCATGTTTTATTTGAAAATCTGCCACACGGGCTTCGTAACGATGATATTGATACAACAAAAAATTGTCGTCTACGTAGGAAAACAACTGGGCTGAGAAGTCATCAGCTTGCTAAGTCAGCCTAGAAAAGTCACCAGTTTGCTAATTCAAGAGCTGAAGAGACATATTCAAAGTAAAAGAAGTTAAATTCTTAGACATTCAGCATTTCATTCCAAGCTAGAGACGTCTTGGTACTAAGACTAAGACATAATTTCGACTAGACAGAAACGATGGAAAAATTCTTGTCCCAGCCTAGAATTGAACCTTGAAGAACCTCTCGTACCGGTATATGCCAAAATGGTCTCGGCGTAGTATACATACGACAAGTCCCTTGTTCAATCTGTGGCTGGTGCAAGCATTTTTCCATCCTAACTTTTTATAATAAAAAAAATAAGATACCGTAAAAATCAAAAAAATTTGAATTTTAAACTGCTCTTTACACCTACCCAATAAAAGTAGCCTACACTGTTAAGATTCACTGGAATTTCTTTCAACGGTTCTGGTTTCCGTTATAGCATGTTTAGACAAATCGACTTATTTTATGATCCACGAATTCCTCAATGGTCTTTTAAAACTTAAAATCAAACATCAAAACATATAGTTCTTTATATGTCTGTTTGTAGAATTAAAGAAGAATTTCTTTCGAGTCTCTTTCGAACTTTTAATAGTTTTTATATCAACACCCCACTTTGTCAGGGTCAATAATGTTAAGGCTGAAGGGGTTTGAAATAGCTAACTATGTATACGCTCGAAATCAGCAGAAGCTGCACACTGTTCAAAGATAATTTTGTAGATAGTTATTTGGCATGAAATCTCAGACGTCGTCTTTCATCACCATCTTGATTGTATTAAATTTACCAACCAATGGAATCACGACGTTAAACGATCGTTAATGTTCGCGATGATCATGTTAGCAATTGTTAATCCATAACACTTTCTTCACAAAATGTTGATTATTTCCCCTTCCAGTCGTAAAATTTATATACAGTATCACAAATCTACCAACAATGACGCTAGTACAAGTACTTGTTTACGTGGCTTTCCAAATAAGTTTATCACAAAGTTGGAATGACTTATGTCCGTAAATTTACCATTACGTGTACATACACCAAACGTACAAAATTATGTTTCCATTTCATGAAAAAATGTATTTAAACATACATTGTATTTTTGTAGTTCCTTTGTCTTTGCTGTTTTGTACCAATGGAATGTGAAAAAAAAACAATAATGTGTGAAAAGTAAGCTGAATAGCCTATGACAATTCTCCGGTTTTGGCTGTTCGGAGACAGCTTTTTCCACGCTAAGCTTACCGTTTTTGTTTGTTTGTTTTTCCTGCCAATTTTCTGTTTCATGCTTGAAAATTTTGATTTTACGCTAATCACCAAACTTCCTTCGTTTTTAACTCAGCTATTAAAGTCTAACACGGTAACATTTTTTTTATGATCTTATAATTTTTTTCCTTCATTCGTTACTCAATTTCGAAATTCGTTTCTAGTCTTTCTTAATTCTGAGAACTAATTAATTTTACTCATCGTATATTGATTCTTGTGGAGAATTCATTTTCGTTTACTGCTCGAATTATCATATCAAAAACGAATAATGGTGTCATGTACGTGGAGTCTCCTATAACGAGCTACTCTTACAACGAGAAGTCATACGAACTATTTAAAGAGTAAAATTGCTCGCTCTTCACACCACGAGCACTGATCATCAATGCAATAGAGAAGCCGGTCGGCCGTTTATTTGATAACTCTAGTAGTCACTGGCGAATTTATGGGGGGGGGGTATTTAACCCCCCAACATGTTTAGTTCATTGATGTGTTTAATGCTGTAGGCCTATGGATGTTTTCATGAGAAAACAAAGAAGCAAAAACGGCTAACGTTAAATTATGCATTTTTTGGGTCTAAACACTCATTTGGAGCTTGATTTGCCACGAAAACAATGTAATTTTTTAATTACATTGTTTGTAAATTTGTCAAAAAATCCGGCCAGAAGTCGGTTCTAAATCCGCCACTTTGTAATGATTGTAATTCTGCGCACAATTTCTTCTCAAACAGTGGAGTTTCCATTAGTGAACTAACCAATAATGAATCATGCTTTCTAAAAAATGATATGTCAGTCGAAATTTCAAAGAGAAACTACTATAAGGAAGCACGCGATGGGGGTGAAAGTGAGGAACATTTGTAAATCATAGGCCTATGGTTTATCTTATTCAACCTATTACAACTGGTAACCTATGTAACCTATTACAATTAGTAATACTTAATTTAAAAGGAGAAACATCATTCCATCCAAATTAGGCAAGTGTATAATTCTTTACGCACGTGAGTTATTTATTTTTTATTAAATTCTACAGTAGAAGCCTTTTTTGATACGGAAGTGAGTTCAGTTACAGTATAGAGAAAACAGTTGGCTAGTTCAGCAGAAAGTGTTATCAAAAGTGCGTTTAGAGGGAAACTAGATATTTTGCACGAATTAGGCACTTTACAGGGTGAACTGCGATTCATGCAACGAGGATTCCAAAATCGTGCGTGTGCCGATTAAACATTAAACTCGTTGCACGAGACTCGATTGTAGTCTTTTGTAGACAGTAATTTTTGTTCCAACACGTGACTAACCCGATAACCACAAGGTGGTTAGAACAACAACTACTAAACACACCGCTGAAACGACGAGAATTTGGTGAGTGTTGTTGATGATGATTATTCCTCAACCTCAACGTAAGACTTGGGTCACGTTTATGTTTGGCTTTTTGCTCGTTTCTTCTTCTCCCCCTTGTTTAAAGGCGTCCATTAATTTTCCAATCCTTTCATCTCGGTTGTAGGTAATGAGCTGTCTCACCCCTGTTTTTTACCTCGAGGCCACGAAAGCGAAGGAACGGACAACAACGAGAAGTCATTTATTTTTAAGCACCACGGCCCTGAAACACTTTTCAAACACTATAAATATAAATTTTCTTCCGTTTTCTTGAATTTTTTATTTTTCTCCATCGTTCCTCTTTCTTTCATTTAATCAAGAATAAGTACTGGCTTCTATTTTCCTTTCTTTTCTTTTTTTGCCCGTTTTTCCGTACACGCTATTGTCACGTGACTGATCCTTAATTATAGGTCGTCAACGGGCGTCTGGTTTTGCGGCCAACGATGATGATGGTGATGGTGTGGGAAAAATAAACGAAAGAAAAAGCAAAAGAGGGGAAGGAGAGGGAGAAAAAAATGAGGAGGGGGATGATGATGATGATGATGAAAACCGGTCGCACCTGTTTCTAGCGCGCGCGCTGCTGGACACGATGACGTCACGTGACGCCGTCACCTCGACGACCAATCGCCGACGCCTACAGGTGGGCCAAAGCGCTCGCCCACGCAGTTCGAAAAGTCACGCGAAGGCCACGGTGAGTGAGCGCCGCGCCACCAATTAATTACGTCCACCGGAATCGTGGGTGGAACAAACAAAGTCCGATGACCCGAAAAGACACCGAGCAACGACACTCACACGCTCCACGATTGACCGAAGTGGTGAAGAAAGCTTCTCGATTAGCTCTTTTTGTAGTTCAGTAGTCGATTTAGCTTATGAAGAATAAAATTCTGTACATATAAAGGAAAAAGCATTTAGGGTTAATAACGGGATGTCAATATTTTTTCTAACTTTTTCTAACCTTGATTTCATTGTTATACGTATCTTTATATTTATATAGCATATCTCGATAACCGTGTGCTATCTTACAATTGAGAGCTGACGTGTTTTCGTCGATATCCGACCACTATTTAATGTACCAGGCGTGCATCCCCGTTGTGAAGCCCACGTGGCAGACTTTCAAAAATGCCACCTCTCTCACCACTACTAGTACGGTACCTTACATATCCAAATTGTTAATAGATTTCCATATAACAGCATACAGCATTCCTTTTTGGAACCAACTCTCTACCCAATATTCGTAAAATTCCTTTCAAATGCGGTAACTTGAAGTGCGCTAAGATCTGTTTACATTCCAAAAAAGCCTTGTACAAACATATAATATACGGTACACTATTGTTTTTCACTGATTTCTTTGTAAAAAGTTTTTCATCTCAACGCGTTTTCGTGGTTTCGGTCAAACAACAAAAGCACTGAAACGCGCCCAGATGGGTGCATGACGTCAGAAAAACAGTTGGAATCGATGAAACCTGATTGAAAAGGTTTGACGTGTAAAATGGGCTTAAAACTATGAAAGCGAATCGCTTAAAGACAAACCGGGTTCACACATATTTTCAGTTCCTTATTGGACAGGTTAGAGACCAGAGAATTGTCGAAAACCGGAAATCGCCAAAATGCGGAATACAGTTTGTTTGTATTTAGCTTGCGAATGTATTTTGGACGCCGAAAACCTAAATAACGCACTATGTATCAGTTGTGAATACCTGCGAAGGTAAAATACGTATGTTATTGACGTGTATATAACACATGTCATACAGTGTAATGAACAAAAACGTCATGACAAAGTAGTCGAAAGAGCGGACCACGCGTCAAATGTATGGGATTCGCCGAAATTTCGGTTATAATTGAAAAAGATTGTCGAAAAGTCCCTTTAAGACTTTCAACCATTGGAATTCATTACGGTACCGATCTATCTTCGATCTATCTGTTCCACTACGTGCTTGCATTTTAAAAACAACTACTAGATCATATTTTGTTTTGCTAAAATTTTGTGCCTTTGTGGATTTGTTTTGTTTTGTTTTACGTACAGTCAGTTGTGTTTATTTTATGTTATGAACAAAGTTGTTTGGTTTGGTTTTGTATTATGACGTTCATCTTAAAATATTTTTGAACGGTTGAACTATTTCAATATCTCCCGCAATTCGGTCAGTTAAACGCTTCAAAATTGTACCCTTAAAACAGATTTACCAAATTATTACAGAAGTCGTTTCCCATATAATTCCTTCTCAATCTGGAACGAGCTTCTATTTCAAATTAGAAAACTCGCATTCACATGGCCAAATGGTGATTGCAAACTAATATGTACTCA
Source organism: Cryptops parisi (assembly GCA_034695005.1). Taxonomy (NCBI): domain Eukaryota; kingdom Metazoa; phylum Arthropoda; class Chilopoda; order Scolopendromorpha; family Cryptopidae; genus Cryptops; species Cryptops parisi. Next base: position 12,942 of record JAQIWH010006182.1, read on the forward strand.
TTTTAAGAAATTATTGTTAAAACATATCTTATTTTCGAATAAGTTTTAGTCCCCTTTTGTTTTTGTTATCTACTTTATTAGTTTTGTTGGATGTTCGTTGCTACAGTTTGTTCACAATGTTTTGTATCTAATTTTTAGTGTTTTGTTTTTTGTGTGTTCTCTTTTTGTTTGTACTTTGTACTATTGATCATTTTGTTCGAATGAATTTTAAATAAAAATAAAATGAATTCTATTGAAGTGTCGCTCAGGGACGAAAAACAATAAATAAATAAATAAATAAATAAATCAATAAATAAATTATTATTATTATTATTATTATTATTATT
>JAQIWH010006183.1:0-13264 GCA_034695005.1 Cryptops parisi
TCTACTTACTACCCCCCCCCCCCATTTCATCGTCGTCGTCGTCGTTCTTCCTAACCTTATCCCATTCCCACCCCCGTCACCTTTTCGAGAGATTGAGAGGATGGAGACAGATCGGACCCAGTGATAAAAAACGTTTTCACCAGGATTTTTCCCCCACTCTAAGAAATAAAAAAAATAAAAAGACAGAAAACGAAATAACGAAAGTTATTCGTTCCCAAAGAACGATTTTTAGTTTAAAAAAGCAGGTTAAAACCGGCGAAATCGAAATACTGTACTGTACTCCCTCCCCCAATTCTCAATTCAACGCCCTAGTGATGAATCTTCGAAAAAGTCACTACTTACTTGGAAACAAGTTGGTGAATAACTGCTAAGACGTGATGGATAGTTTTATACAAACTAAACGGGTTCTTAACTTACCACTATTAAATAGTGGTTCAGTGAAATCCGCTTATTATAATCACGGATAATGGTATCAATCGGCTATTATCATGTCGGTCGGTCCCAAGACACTATAGAATTTGAAAGAGATAGGCTAAAAGAGATTCCGTTTATGGTAATCAATCATGCCCATCCGTCACATCACGTCAAGTCAGTTAAGTATGACATCTCAAAACCGAGAACAAAATTTATATAAATTTAGTTTGTCCAGACATTAAAGAAAGCTGCTTAGACAACCGATATCCAAGTAACAGTTTTAAAACTTGGAATGATATGCCAATTAGAATACGAAAGAATGTTACTGCCACAACTTGGGATGTGAGAGTGAAAAAAAAAGTAAATCATGAGATTTTCGATTATGTCAATCTTTGTTTGTAGATTAATGTTTTATATCCATTTTTTAATGTTATCAGCTGGCGATTGTTATCATAAAGCACGAATTCCAAAGTGATCACAATAACCGAATTCCACTGTAGTTGAGGTTTCCATTACACAGTGGACGCCAGGCTATAAGTAGTAACACTAGAAATAAATAATTGGTAGTAATAATAAATAAAACATTGGTATGCTCTGTCGTCAGCCTCACAAGTATACTGCATTGATGTACAGTATGCATACACTAAATGTTTAACCATGAGTTACATTCCTAAAGTTTTGTTAGATATCAAATTCATTATTCTTCGTTTTGACTAACCATGTAACCACCAATGTTCTCATTTTAAAAATCTTTTATTCAATCCTATTTTATGTAGATTATAATCATCATCATCATCTTGGTTTTGTCATTGTTCATAGTTTGTTCTTCTGGAACGTATTATAAAAAATAAAAAAAACATACCTAATAAAAATTATTTCTTTGTTGTATCATTTTGATTATGTGTCTCGATGGAACGAATAAATACGAATAAAAAAATACAATGCAAACAAATGTACTTTATAGTCCCATATAGCCTACACGTTTCAATGTTGTATGTAAAGGTTCTTATAGACCGAGACGAATTTCTATACATCTTTTTCATATTTTTGATATAGGATATAGCACTCTTTAAACACATTAATAATATTTTATTTCATTGTATTTGGACCGAAGGATTGTCAAATATATGTATCATGTCATTATGACAAACAATTTCACAAAAATTGTTTGCAATCATATTGGAACGTGAAATGGCAACCGTCAGGATTTCTGTTACTAAAGCACAACAGAAACAGTTCATCTTTGTAACCAATTTTATCATAATCTCTTTCACCCCCTAAGATGAGGATGACAATGATTTAAAAACGCAGCATCCCCTGAGTGGAGACACCTCGTCTCGCACCAGCAGCATCCGTCACCACCCTATAATACAACAAGAGCTTTCGTTTACGCATCATCAACTGGGGGAAATAAACGGAGCAGGGTGTGTAAAACCAGCTTTGCCAACCTCACACCCCCACTTCCACCCACCCACGCTTGGGTTCGTATCGTACAACGATTCCCTCACGAAGAAGAAGAAGAAGAACTAGTCCGGGTTTGGTGGTTGGCGCACTACTCGCTCATCGTTGGGTCGGTCAGTGGCCCCTGGGAAACGCGCGCTGATTGGTTGTCTCCTCCGGGGACTCTTTCAAAGCGCCTTTTCTACCCTCCACTCTTCCATCGACGACGACGAAGCGAAGGCAAGAAATACCAACGACCCTTTCATCCCTCGTCCGCAACATTCGTCCTCGCCCAAAAGGGTTAATTCGAAGCCACTGCGCCGTCGCCGCTGCTAATGGTTATGGGGGAGTTTTATCTTTTGGAAAACTGAAACGACCGACCCGATACGACGACCTAAAGCGTTGCCACTAACAAACACCCTGTTGCATTTTTACAACGATGGACACACGTTACAAACCACTCTTTCGAGTCATGATCATGACCTTACCGACATTTGTCCACACTCTTCCTCAAGATGGTTCACCATAAAAAAGAGGGAAAAAAAAGGACCATTTCCGAAAATTCTGCAAAAGTTCCAAAATAAATCACTAAATCATTCTAGGAATCCCATTCCAATAACAATTTCCAAATAAACCATTAACCCTTTACAAAATGTCAACCAGCAATGACTCGGTCCATCATGCATCATCCAGTACGTACGCCGTTACATTTAGCCAAACAAAATAGTCGCATCAATAACACGTTACTAACGGATAAGAAAAAATACAAAAACCTGGTGTTACTTTTAAAATCGACACCGTGTCATCCACTGAGATGTATTTTTTTAAAAATATTTATCCGACAATTCTGGAAGGCGTTAAGGAAGACTAGCGACAGTCACGTAAAATTTAAGACACCCCGAGTTTGCTTTAACGGGAAACAAAAGCAAAAGCTAAACAAACACACACACGTACTCGACTCTACCTATTTAGACCACTCACTACTCAAGTGGAAGACACACGGACATCAAACACTCGAAAGGCGTCCAAAGTGCTTGTTGACACTACCGAGCACTAGACGCAAGACGACGACCACGACGAAGGAACAACAACAAATCAGCGTCACTCGACCATTAACTCAAATAGACACGACAACCCTGTTCAACATCGATGAACAACAATAGACCAAAAAGATTTTAACTAAGATCCTCTTATTCGTCACCATCCTATGACCATCACCCTGCTTCAATTACAATTTTAATAAAAGTTCAATTCCAATGACCGTTTGGTTCATAAAACAAAATGGAAAATGACTGCCTTTCGGTGATGATGGTACACTAATGACGACGAATCGACGATTTCGCACGATCTTGACGTCACGTGACGCGACCTCTTTCGCCGGGTCACGGGTTGTTCTCGTTCCAAGCGGGGGTGGAAGAGACGAGATGAGAAAGGGGTTCGCGGAAGATGGGGGTGAAAGTGGGGGGTATGGAAGGAGATAGGGGTGGGGGTTAGGGGAGAATTGAACCTCCCGCCTTCATTAGGTGCTATTCACGGGGTGATTGGACGACGTTGGCTGGTGATGGCGCTGATTCCCTCCATTCTTACCCCCACCCTCTCTTCCCTTTGACTTCCAAACCCCCCTCCCCATTCTCACTCGTCCATGGAGAATAGGATACGAAACAGAGAGGAATCGATGAATGGATGAGTAGGAGAAAAAAACAGAGCTAATCCAAAACTTTTTCACCAAAAAAAAGTACTTATAATAAAATACGACGTTTACAAAATAACAATAAAACCCATGAATTAGAATAATAATGAAAACAAAATCGAATAACGAAAAAGCATCTATCTACAATACAGTAGCGAATTCAATTGTAACCAACACGCATAAGAACAGTAGCTGATGTATAAACTGCGACGACACCGACTAGTGTCATCACCGTCACGTGATTTAATGTTCGCCTAATTAATATCAGTGACGCAACCAGGATTTTCTTTCGGGGGTGGGGGGGTTATAAGCAACTCCGCCCCTAAGTTTTCCCAGCAAGGGGGGTATGGGGGGCAAAGGGGGTTAGGGGTTTTAACCCCTAAACCCCCCCCCCCCTGGGTGCGCCACTGATTAATGCTAATAATAATTAACCAGATCTGTCACTAACAAAAACGTTTGGAATCTACGGGATTACCATAACAACGTGAATGCAAGCAATAAAATCAACGGGTTCACAAGAACGTAAGATTAAACAATATGGCCAAAGCCAAGTGTGTGTGCTTCTTTCCGTGTCAGCTCAGAATGTTTCCATGAAAACAACTAAAAACAAAACCAATCCAATCATAACCTGGTCACCAACCAACATATTAAGTATCATCGATTGAAGGAGGTTCCACGTATGATGACAAATCCCAATCATCCACGTTCACGTTTCTCAATTCAATAATATTATTCTCCAACGACATAAATTTCAGTTTACACATAGTGATCAACTAACTGTTAAATCTAAGTACTGTATCCGTACAATATCGTATATCATGCGTGGAACCTGCTTCCTTAAAGATTAAGGAAATTTGCCTCCTCAATACCTCCTGTTGAAAAAAAAGTACCATACCAATATATTTTATTGCTGTAATTGTTTTAAGTTATGTACACTTTGCTATATTTCAAATAAACAAAAAAACATGACCAATGTGTTATCGACCGTACCAACACAAACATAACTAATGAAATGAAAAAATGAACTCACGAACTAACGAATGTTGTGAGTTGAATCAATAAATTATGTCGATTGCCTCCCGTCATACAGCTAGTTACAACAATGAACTGCTCACTATGTGCTGAAAGATATGTTACCATACCATACCAACTCATCAGATGAACTAAAATCTGCACACGAAGAAGAATAAACACGAGGTTAACCTGTCTAGACTTACCCCACCAACCACGAGATTTATTTCTACAGTACAGTACAGTACAGTACAGTATTTGTAAGTTTTAAACTCGAAATTACTAACTGATACCTAAGTTACCATTGTGTATATCATCTTTACTTTATAATCATGGGCCCCCTATTGGACCGAAAAAACAAACAAAAACACTGACATCGTTGAAAAAGTACGTGTAAGCTTATATCCAATGTCGGCTTACTCGTTTCATTCATTCGCACCCGCAGCGTTCCAAAGTCACGTGGGGGATGTTTTCTACCCCCCTAAAATGCCGTTCGGTTATCGCACTTTTTCAACCCTTTTATCTCTACGGTTTTTCGTCAACCACGTTGACAGCTAGTTCCTCGGGCGGAGGATGCGTACCATACCATGTACTGTACGTGCGTATGTGTGTCTGTCTGTCTCGGTGTTTCTTTCTGTTAGAAGGGCTTTTGTTTCGTAGGGACGAAGCAATAAAACACGGCTCGAAATGTGCCGCAATCTCCGCCTTCCATTATGTCGTCCGCACCAAAACTAATTTGACGAACTATTAAATCTCTCTCACACACTCGGCACATCCTTCTCCTCCTCCTCCTCCTCTCTCTTTCGACAAGAGAGAAAATGAAAGACACAAGAAGAAAAAAAAACACAAAACGGTCGACAACGACAACCACCCCCACACCCTCGTCATTTCTCGCTCGTGTCGACGACGTTTTAATTTTCACGGATGAATTAAAAACAAGACATGAAAAAGACACAAAAAAAACATAAGAGGAAAGGGGGACGATGCCTCCTACCCATTGGATGGATATTATGAAAGTTGGTTGACGAAAAGAAAGTTCAAGTGAAAGTTGTAAAATGGAGGAAGAACTTGGTAGGCTACGCTGCTATAACTTATACTTATGGTTTCAGCCAATTCTTCACTTGGGAGGGGAAGAGTAGAACAGTTAACAGTTATAAATTTGTTGTCTCAACCATAACATCGCACTGGATCGAAAAACTTATCCTTACATTAGTTTCTCCCAATGGAATACATACATACATTACCTTTTAAGATTCGAAAAAGTGTCCACCACATCCAACTATTGGATAGCCCACACATTTTCCACCTTTGACAGACTGTTAACTAAGCATCTTTTGTTTGTTGATTGAGTTTGTTGTTCGTTTATGTTTTGTTTTGTACCTTTTTGGACCTTAAGGTCTGTTTTTAATAAATGAAATGAAAAAAATAAAAATTGACATATTTCAAGCACCTTGACGGACAATGCCGTGTGTTGATGCACCATGCACGTGCAATGCAACTCAGTGCAGGTCGCATTGCACTCGCATCAACACCATGAATGGTTATAGTTTGCTTTAATAAAGTTTTTATACAGTATATCACATTTTTTTATAGTAATATCGGCGTCATTTTTTTCACGTGTTAAAATTGACGTCTGATTTTTGGATCACCCTGTACAATTCTTTGAATTAAATTTTCCTCGGCGCGTTTTAGTTTTGGACTTACTTCCGGTTGAGCGGGCCTAAACTCAAATTCCGGAAAATTAGGAAAATTGGTAGTAGCAGCTGTTTGTTCGGTTTTTCGAACAGGTGCACGTGTTGAAACCTAATTAGCGCGAGGCGTTAAAAGTTTCGAATCTCACCTTTGTTGAAGTGAAATTTGGGGATGTTTTTTTTTCACCCCCACTTTTTTTTTTTAATATGGATGAAAGTGGGGGTTGCAGGAGTGTTTTGGAGAAAGACGTAGCTAATCGTTTTTCGATAGATGATTCCATGTCGTTGTCGATTGCGACGAATCATGTCAACCTGTACGACAAAACATAGGCTCGCACAGGAAATGGGTTTGTCGTTAAAATCGAATTCAACGATGAATGAATGACACATTCGTCATTTAACCTTGACATCAGAGTGTTTTTCTCCGCGTAAAATAGTTATTTGTTTTTTCAAGTCGTGTTTCCAATTTTATGATGACGGTGGCAAGTTGAACGACATTGATTTCTTCGCGCATTGAATCGTTGTACGGTACTGTTTCAAATGTACGCTTTTCCACGATCGATGGCACGGCTTTTAATTATTTTCACGAACAAGCGTTTTAAAAATTCCAATGTACCCTACCTACTGTATGTACATCGTACATCGTGTAGCGATTTTATTATATGGACGCGAGAGGTTAATCTACTCAAATGATAATTTCGACTTGATCAGAGAAACAAACAGCTTACTGTAGAATTATCAGAATAAGTATTACTTGAATTGAGCAGATACTCTTCCATTTCATTTTTTTTTAAAGACCAAAAAGTTACTTAGTTTGAATCAAATGATCCATTACTACCGATCAATAGAAATTAGCATAGCATTGTGAACAATCATTGGCATTTTCTCAATAAGTATACCACTTAACCTAATACTAATCGCACCACTCAGATATATAAAATTATGGATGGAATCCATTACCACTACAAATAAGAAGTTGTAGGAAACCAACTTGTACAAAACTTTGTATTCATTTAAAAAACAAAAAAAAAAACAACTTTCGATTCATACACTTTATTGTTAATAGTGCACGCACATGTATTTATTGCAAGTCTTATTTTGTAATTTTTATATTTCTATTTATGATTGCAAGTCTTATGTACTCGGCTGTCTCAACGAGACGAAAAATAAATAAATAAATAAATAAATAAATAAACACCACGGAATAAGGACAAGTACACTAAACTCGCTAATTTATTTATTTAAAATTCATGCGTCCCGAGGGGACTAACGATACAGGCGTATTAATTAAGAAAAAGATATTATGAACGAGAAACATGGTCTAAATGTAAAACGTCATTATCTGGATACAAATTTGAGTCCAATAAAAACTAAACATGCATGAACAAACCACGCTTCTTGAAATGGGTGCATTGGGTGGTGCATGGGTTGTCGTTGGGAGAGGTGAAAGGAAATAAAAGAATTATATGAAAAACGAAAACGTGAGTGTTAGAAGGGGTATTTATTAGGGAGGGATGCTTCTTGTTGCGGACGAAATTTGAGCATATTGGGTGATAAATGAAAGATTCATTTACAATCGCCTTACCAATGGCTATTAGGCGATCGATGGAAATGTATGAGTTGTGGGATAGTCATTATCTTTTTTATTTTGAGATAGTTTGTAGATGGTTCGATTATAACAAGTTTGAACTCGTCTGATGCGGTATTTGCATCAGAGAGTCGCTCCATAGGGAGGGCTATGGTATCATAAGTTATAATTGGTATAATTTTAAGATTAATAAATAGTTTTTTTTTCCTTATTAATGAGTATATTTTTAAGACGTTTTGACAGGTAAGTGTATTTATTAAGTTTGGTGGTAAGTTGTTCAATGGGATGAGAAAATGTTAAGTTATTTTCAAACCAGAGGCCTAGAATTTTTATGGGAAAGTTGTGTCCTTCAGATGACAGGCAGGATGATATTTCTTTTTATCGTGTTGAGGGTGAGAGAATGTTCTTTGCACCAAGATTGTATTGAATTAAGGTCTTGATCGATTATTATTATTATTGTTGTGTGTAGATAAGGAAATTATCATCGATGTAATTAAACAGAACAGAATTAAGTGAGAGATCATGTAGACAGAGAATTAGAAGAAAAGGACTGAGCCTTGGCTAATTGGCGATAACCGACGGATTATCCGGATTTTAATTAACCACCTACTTGTAATGAAAGGTTTAGACCTATTTTAAATTGTAAAAAATAAGTATGTCGTTAGATTTGAAATTGTCGAGAGCTTCTCGTTCCGGTCATCGTAGGGCGTCGTTGTTAAGTAAAATAGCGCTATCATTTGAATAATAAGAATTGAATGTCGACGAGAGAATAGTTATTTCACGATGGGGATTCGCGATGGCACGTGGGTGGGGTCGTTTTTCGACGTCATCGCGCGAAATGAAATGAATTAAGGATATTAACAACGAAAAAAAAAACGCTTCGTAGAATTATCGGAATGAACTAGGTCACGTGACGGGTGGGCGTTGCACGAGGGGGGAGGATGTGGTCGCGATCGTCGGTCGAAAAGTTTTGGACAGTGTTTTAGTGGACAGGGGGGGTTGTGTCGAAGTGGTCGTTGCGGTTGATTCGGGTCACCCCGTACAACTGCAAGGGCGTGGCTTTGGGTCGTTAGACTCGAATTGTGTTGGGTACTCATCCACCACGTGTCGCCAGTTTGGCCTTTTGCGTATCCGAATTTCCTTCTATTTACGTCGTCGTCATTGTTTGTCACGGCTCGAAACGACGAGCCTTTTGCGAGTCGCTTAAGTCGCTTTTTATCTCTCTCGTCGTCCACTCGGGACGCTAGAATCCATCTTTTGCAAGTTGTCTCCAAACAGGGTCGGGGTAACGACAACGAACCGACACGGCGTTGTTCGTTGCGGTTGTTTGGCCTAAGCTGCAACTTAATTGCCTTAAGGTGAAAGGCTCGTTTATCACCTTTTCCCTCGCGACAAAACGACGACGCCATGTTGGTTCTTAATCTCTTGTTTCTTTGACGCGGACGCCATGACGTCATCGAACTCGCGTTTGGCTTCTCGAACGTTACGTTGGTTTCGAACAAAAAACAAGAAGCGGGGAATAAAGAGGTTTGGAATGGGAAACGCATTCGTTTTAATTAAAAGATTTAATTAAACGACTCAAGATGGCGCCCAAGGCGATCTTTTTTTATTATTTTTTTTCCCTCTTTTCTGTGCTCGTGGTCTTTTTCTTCCCTGATGGCAAGGAAAAGAGAGACGGACGACGAATTAAGTCGTACTCACGGAACGGTAATGAAAAATTAGGCGTTCTCGATCTCGCGCCATCAAAAGGCTCTTTCCACTTTATTAATTTCACGCTGAGATGACTTTTCTCGAAAATTGAAAGGGGGGGGTGGCGTAACAGGGAGACCACGCGCAGGATTATTCACGACGAGCTAGCTATCCCCGAATGGGTAACGAGGATTTTTGTAGGGGATTATCAAAGGTCGCCTTAGGTTTTAATGGCGGGTGTTTTATGTTGTCCACCACTTCCATCGAAAGCGAAAAAATAATGTCTATCGACGAGGGGTGGGGCAAAAGAATAAAAGTTGGGCGCGATCGATCAATTTTCGTCGTCTTAAGTAGAGTTTCGTGTCAAGAAATAGTAAAGTGGTTGTTGAGAAGAAAAGGGTTGAAATTGAAAAGAAGCCCTGGAACTATATATAAAAAATGTTGAGGAAGAAAAAACAAGAAGGGGTTGAGGACACGTGTGCGCGACATCACTCTCGAAATGAAAAGAAACTCTTCGATGAAGCGTTTTTCATATAGTGTTGGAAAGGTCCATCGAATTGTCTTTTATGATCGGCTGCCAATTTTTTTTAAGCGGATCTTTTGGTGACAACGAGACACGAAAAATCATTTTAAGGGTCATATCGTGTTGGTTGCTATTCGTCGACCTTCTCTACGACTTGGCACACTTCGTTGATGACACTTTTTTTTTTCGTTTTAAATGCAAAGTTTGGGATTTTTGAAACGGCATCTTATGACCTCGTTTTTTTTAAGGTAACTGTGAAAAAACGAAAGGATCGATTTAAGTTGATGGCAGAGATAGGGTTATAAATAACCCTTGTAGTGACGTTCACTTGGTATATACAGTAGACGACGTTTCATTAACGTTGGTGACACGATTGGATTTTTTTTGGTCGCTGATTTTCATTTGGGTTGATAATCGATACATCGATAGCCGAAGATGCGAAAGGTCGCGAGGACGAGCAAAGGACACTCTCTCACGCACTTGGTGTTTCTCTTCACGTACCTCATTACCCGTCGATCAACGCGCCGGCTTTGTTATTATTATTTCGATTCCGATTTCGTCCCCGAAAGGAAAAGGATGTCGTGCTGACGTCATCGTGAGAAAATGAACACCTCTACCCTACGCTCGCTGCGAATGCTAATCCCAATGACGTCCCTTATCTTTTTCGACACCATTAAAGGGGTAAAAGACAAACGTAGTCACTGGGTTTAAGAGACAATAAAGGTTGAACCCAGACTAGGAATGACAACTTTTCGACTCTCTCAACTTCTTGTCAATTTAAATATTTTTTTCTACGAGATTAGTGGAATGGGATGCGAAACAAATTTCGCAGCTTCTAACGACGCATTGTAAACCCGCGCGATATTCTTATTATTGACAACAAGAATAAGCCCAGTGGTTGCTATGGTAACCACGGGGAGTCGAGAATTAAATAAACCCTGTGTTGACACTCACGTTGCTTCGCAACATTCGTTGGTTAAGAAATACCCAAATCTTTTAAAACATACCCATTTTGTCTTCACCTTGACCACGTGAATTTTAATTCTGGTTTTAATTTTACGGTATCGAAGGTGACGCCAAAGGGCTATGTGTGACCATAATGCAATAGGCGAAATGTTTTAATACGATTTTGTCGTCGTCATCTTCGACTCGTCTCTCTTCGTGCGACGAGGGATTGGGACATTATTGTTGATGTCGTCGTTGCCGATGGGCGACGACGAGAGGCACAACTTTACATATCTAGGTTTGACTTTCCAACGTTTCTAGCGCGAGCGGAAGTGATGTCGTTTTGTGAAAAATGGACTCGAGGCGCATGCATTATGAATGCGCGCTAGCGAAGCAGAGACGAACGGAAGATTGTCGAGAGGAGCCGAGTGTCGAAAGAAGCGAACGACTCGTAGTGCGGGAGAAGGAATCACGAGGATTAGCGCGGCTTTTAATCCTCCACGTGACGCAAATTGAAACAAAGTATCCAAAATTCATGCGCGAACTATTTTTGGGCGTTAATAAAACACGCCCAGAGGTTAGGCGTTTCTTAGACAGTTGTTGATACAGTCTTCAAGCTGTTGACACGATCATAACTTGAAATGTAACCTACGACTCGTTAGCGACTAGGAAAAGTTTCCATCGGAATATTTGTCTGCTTTTTGGTTGTGATCCAGTACAGTATGTAGTAGAAGCGTTACACAACCAAGACGATCGAGTTACCGAAAGCAAAATGACGAGAAATGCGTGAAAGCCAAGGCGTTGAAAACATGGGCCAAGTTTATCGCGTGGCTTCTTCCACTAATCTTCGACACGACGCATTTTCAAAACAGAAGAGATCCCCCATTAATGCGCGAGCTGTTTTGAATGTCACCCCTTTCAACGCCCACTGAGAGGTCACGAGGTACGAGTGGAAGAAGCCATGTCGAGACGATTTTCCTAAAACTCGTCGCGTTGTTGTCATTACCCTTTCTGCCTTCTGCTGCAATAATAATAATAATAATAATAATAATAATAATGATGCCAGCCCCTAAAACAGCAGGCGGATGCAAAACTATGCCTCGGTGCTGGATTTCACTGCATTGCGCTGTGTTGCTTCACACACACACACACACACACACACACACATACTGTACAGTGTATTGTACATACACATGCAGTATACACACAGCTGTGTGTATGTATATACATGCAGTATTACTAAAATCCGGGTTTCGGAAACTCGAGAACGGGGTATCGTTTGATGAAATCTAATTTGCGTTTTTGCTTATTCGAATTATGGCAATTGTGAAAACTCCTTCACCAATTGTTGTGTCGCCTGTCGTATGCAGTGTCAACCACAGTCACGCCCAGGTTTATGTCGAAAAGGTTGGAAAAGTTGTCGCGTTGCGATACGCTGTGTTATGCTTTGCTGAGAAGCTTGAAAAAGCTGTAGCGGTGCGCGGCAGGAAAGCCCTACAAAGCTGTAGTTGTGCGCTGTGTTGTACAGGAAAGTGTTGCATGTTGATTTAAAACTACAAGCATAAGGTCGCACTAAACACAAAAATACAATGTTAAACCGAAAAAAAAATACTTAAAATAACAAACGCAGTAAACATGAGCAGAGTCCATGAAAGGCAAAAAAATAAAAACAAAGTGAGCAACTAGGAAAGACATAGGACAGTATAAAATAAACTTCAGTTGGTTGGATTCTGGATACAATGGTAGGACGATTGACACTGTTAAAGAGTGGACCATTAGCAATGTCGTTCATTGTGCAGTACTAGTCAGTCAGTCACCCTGAAACTCATGCTTCAGCTTCGCTTTGTGAGCACTGGGTCGTTGAAGAGTTTGCTTATTCGCAATATAAGACTTGCCCGGAATAACGTTGTATGTTACAAAAATTTAATATTGAGATTATTATGAAAAACTGTGCCTCATCGATGGGCCTAGCTAGTGCTGTCAAGACAAACTTATATCTACCTAAAACATACGTACATGTACATCACTTCGAAATTGGCCACCTAATAGGTGACGATCAATTCACTCAAAACTATAAATTGTTACCTACAACGTTATTCCGGGCAAGTCTTCATTTGTAAAGTGTCTTTATATCGGTGATTTACTGATTCGCCATTTTTTGGTTGCGGTGGCGCTACCCTAGCTTGTGTGGAGGAGAGGTAGGTACTTGGGATTTAACGAGGGCACCGACTGGCTTTTACAGCTATGTCATTTGGCCCTCAGACTTTATTTAA
>JAQIWH010006184.1:0-13261 GCA_034695005.1 Cryptops parisi
GGTTGACACATGTGTCAAAGTAAACTAAATCTGTACACTCTAGCCCTAGCCCTCTTTTATTTTCTTAAAATGAAATAAAATTTTATAACAGAATTTTTTTAACCACTGTTTGGGTGTCCAGGTTCAGAGTGAGCATTTTGAGGAGAGCCCAGGCCTTATTTCAGGGCCTCCTTCGTACTGGGCCCTGTGCCTGTGCACCTGTTGCACCTGCCTAGATCCGGCCCTCAGTGCATGGTTTTAAATAGTTGATAATGCACAGCATATGGTAATAAAGTAAAAGTTCATGGAATGCTGTAAGTCGCACATAACAAACAAAACATATTATATTATATTATATGTCTTGGAATGAACCATGCTCGTTTTGCTCGTAGAACTTTGTGAATGTTTAGAGACCAAATTGGGTAAATCAAATGTATTTAATATGAATCCTTCCACGGTGTGTTATTCAGTACTGCAACGTACCGTCTACGGGCGAAAGTATTATCTACGGCGAAAGGTAACGCCATCTGGCGAAGTAATCTAGAAGTGAAAAACGGTGGGAAATTCAAACAGCATTATTTACAATCTTTGATTTTTTTGAAATTATATATGTATATATTCTAATATCAAAAACAAAAACGATGATTAACCACTTTTGAACTTACTCAGAAACTGTGGATTATATAGCCTAATTTAAAGATATATATATTTATATATATTTTTATGTACAAAGATTATGAAAGGTGTTTGGCCAGAAACATAATATATAAAACAAAACTGATTAGATATTACTTACATATAAATTATTATATTAACATAGTAACTACAAACCACCCATAAACTGAACATTGACATTTGTAAAATGGTAAGGGGGACGTAATTCCTAACAAGTTTTTGTCATTAAAACAACATGACGTGCCAAACTTCTTTTTCCGCTTCCAAAACAGAAAATGGGCAAAAGTCCAACCAACACAAATTGCATAAGTTACTTCATGTTTATTGTTTATCAAAAAAAAAACACACACACACAATAATACACTATACGTCGTCGACAGTATCCCGAGCAAGGAACGTTTTTGGCTCGTCCATCGACGATGAGTTCGTGAAGTGTCAGGAAATAATTTATTAATCCAATTCGATTAATCCATCTCTATCAACATTATAATAACTTTAGGTAAGTAGTTGCAAAATGGTGTGTACTAGAGGCAGGCTGAATCCGCTTTGTATTTGGCACCGGTGTGTGTTTTTTCCTCGCTCTCTCTATATATTTAGCTTTGAATTTGTGTCACGATTTTTCTCATCACTACGATGGATGCGGTGTTGAACCAGGTTGTGAACATCATAATTGCCGATGATAACCATCTTGGATGATCCTCTGGTGTTTTTTTTTTAGTGCTGTGTTATTAATTTTGATTATCTCATGAAACTTAATACTTTGATGTAATAGGTGTGACATAGTCCGTATTATAATCAGGTGACTTTGAACGTAAGGTAAATTTTGCTACTAGAATAATAGTAAGTTATATGCTATAAATATTATGTGTGGGCAGTGTATAGAATCCATGGTTATTCTATAGAATGCCAAAAAAAATGTAAGCCAATGTATGGAATTAGCATTGAAATAATTGTTTGATTTAGTTTAAATTTAAGCTTGAATGTACGCTTGATTGGTTTGTACAGCCTTAACTAACCGAAATAGTTGTATAAATGATATTTCATATTTTGCCAAAAAAGCGGGTAGGCATTCTATAGAATGTCTGGATTCTGCACGTTGCTGGTAACACTTACTGTATGCTTATGTTATTTATATGCTAATTTTTGTGTGAAATAGTTGTGTCCGGTATTGTGTATAGAATCCAGGCATTTCTATAAAATGTCACACGTTGTTGTTTAGGCGATGTATGAAATTAGCATTGGAATAATGACGTTGAGCAAACATTTTAGGTTTAGATTTGGATCGCCCTTATTTTCTTAATTAAGGTGTTGTTAACTAATCTTAACTTACCTAAACAGTTGTTTTATGAGTTGCCAAAGGAAGCTAGGCGTTCTATACAATGCCTAGATTAGAATTGCTTAACTTTTCTACATGTTTTACACTGACCAGTCGCATTGGTGACTAGGCAGACCGCCAGCATAAATACTGGAAACCATTGCAAACTTTTGATTTTGTACGAGCTGTGAAACAGTTTTACGTTTGGTATAAACCTGTTTGACACTGTATGACACATTCTTCCAATAACATAAACATATTTTTGTTACAAATTTTTTTTTTTCGGCATTGTCAACAGTAAACATGTTTCACATTCACATTGATGTTGACGTATAAAACGACAGCCCAGCGTGTGTATCAAACATTTTGTCATCAACTTAATAGCAGACGCCAATGAATCATCGTTGTCGTCGTCGTATGTTAACGTTACTGCGAAAGTGTGGTTATTTATTAATATTTCACTATTCTGTTATTATTTTTTTCTATATTATCTGTCTTCTTGATAAATGGTGTTTGAACATGCATGTTATAGATAACATTTGGAATGGTATTTTTATCATCTTTTTACCGTGTTTTTTTCATCCTGGCGATTTTTAATTTTTCTTCTTCTTCTTCTTCTCTCAAAAAAAAAGTTCTTGTCCTTCTATGACGGTGTCTCTGTGTTTTCAGTGCGGACAGGTGTTTGACTTGTATTCTAATGGACGCCCCTTTACGAACCCGCCTGTCGTAAGGACCGAACAGGTGATTATTTCAAACGTCTTGTCGAAAATGCATGGAGGCGGTCTAACGCTGAATTAACGCACGCACTGTTTCGGTGTTTACATTATTTTTGTGCATGTATAACTATAGACATACAGTATGGTTCAATGCATGCAAGTTGTCTTCAACGTCGTCGTCTTAACATAATATGTCGAAATTGTTCGTTATTGCGATTTACTTTTGTCTTTTTGATTTTCATTTCCTCGTTCAATTTTCTTCCATCGTTATTTGTTTATTAAATCTCTGTATTTAATTGATTGAGAAATTTCGTGTTTTATGGTTCGTGCGTTTGTTTTTCCAAGTCGGCGTAATCGTTTTCTGGAATTTCGGAGTTGTAGGAACTTTGCCGAGTTCCAAGTTTTTCACCGACAGTAAATTTTGTCCTTTGTCAACATTGTCAAATTCAAATTTTTAGAATCTAAATTCATTCCGTATCAATTTGATATTTATTTATTTTCTTATGTATATATATATATAAAGTATTATAATAGGCAACTAATTGTATATTTTACTTTGCTTTACGTATTACGCTAGTGCAGTTTCATTTTGTCCAGCTTGAAAATTGGTGACATTTTCCAGTCGCACTTATTTTGTCACTTAATTGCATGGTGCTGGTCTACGTTATTTTCGATACAAGCTAAATACACAGTATATGTTAAAAGAAAATAAAATTATATACAGGATGTTCCTGAAAGGTCTATTTTCAAATTTTAACCACATTTTAACCAAATTTCAATCAAAACAGAATTTTCATATAAGCATGGGTCCGGAAATGCCGACTCATTTGCATACCTCAACGACCATGACACTACTAGCCTATGAATTATTGTGAGTTCACCCTGTGTCATCTCAGGACGAAAACATTTCCGGATCTCGTGTTTATACGGGGTTGTTTTGTTTCGATGCATTGATGGTTAAAAAATTTGACTATATAGATCTTTCAGGACCACCCTGTATACAATAACGTACAATGTGTTACAATGTTATTGTGCTTATTAACATTTATTATTATTACTTTTTTTGCTACATGGGAAAATTGATCGTATTTTTTTCTACGGTGTTGGTTTACGTACTTTTGTCGCACGTTACGATACACGAGCTTTTTTTGACCGGTTTAGTAAGCTACGAAATTGAATCGATACATGGCGGTCAAATTTGCTTTTAACGAAATGTCATTGTTGTCTCGCACGATTTTTTGTTGCCATTTTCTTAAAACTATGATTTTCATCATTGAGTATGTGAATTATGCAGTGATGTTGTTTCAATATCTATTTAGCGAAGACAGAGTCGTCATTACGAGTGCATTCGTGTCGTTCGCGGAAAACTGGAGCCGAACTCGGAACTGGAAGCGTTTCGGAGCACCGTCGTCGAGTACGTACCACGATAGTTAACGGTCGTCACCAAGGTGAGGTTTCTTTTTGATGAAATGGAAATAAATATTCGTTTCGTTGGCAGGTTACGGAGCGAATTTTTATACAATGATTATCACACGAACGTCGGACTGGTGATCAGTCCAACGTTGGAAAGTCTGCGGGAAGAATCGACGAGTGTCAAATTGGTTATCAATTCGCTGGTGTCGGATAAACCGATTTTATTCACTTGCGATGGTTAGTGCGATTTATTTTTATTATGAATTTTGTTTCTTGTTGTGGGTGATTAACGTTTTTATGTAAAAAAAACATTTTATCAATGATTTCAGTAACCACTACGGTCGAACACATCATCAGTCATGTCGTGTGTACGCTTTACGATGACATCTCCGACATCGACTTCAAGAAATTCGTTCTCAAAGTGTATGGCTTGGCGGAGTATTTTTCAGCGTATGTATCAATTTTTTTGTTAAGTAATTATACGTTTTTATAATTGTTAAACGAAATTTTGATTTAATTCATGGAATTAGGGACTCGGCACTGGTTGACTACGAATACGTTCATTTCTGTCAAAAGTACGACGAAGACGTCCAACTCACGCTGATACGAACCGAAGATTTGAAACGACCATTAGCGAGAACGGTAGTAATTTGTTTATTTTATTTTATATTATATTATTTTTACACTTATAAATAATTATTTATATATGTAATTAATCATTATTTTATATAATAATAATTTTGCATATATTATATATATGAAAATTATAATTATCAGTCTAAAATATAATTACATAATATTTATTTTATATTTATTTTTCTTGAACCGACAATTTTTGGTTTTATGAACCACCGTTGACCTAGAAACGTAGCACTTCCAATGCTGAATGATTTCCGTGTGTTTGATTGGGCAATGTCATGCCTCTCACTTGATTGACCAATGTCATGCCTCACACCAGATTGGCCAATACAACTGAGGCTTCAATGTCAGTCTAGGCTTTTGTAGAGTTGTAGATAGATCGATACGCAACATGAAATTAAATAAAAATAAAGAATAAAAATAGAACAAGAAGATTTGTTTGAATTGTAACATTTATCATTATAACTGTTAATCGCAAATGTTTGTAAATTCAATGTTGGTAAACAGAGAATCACCTGTAATCAGCAATTATCGGTCTTCAAACACCATAGGCCAACCTTCGTCGTAGGATTCAATTGTTATAGCGCGGGAATTCATCAATGATGCGGAAATTAATAATTTGTTGAAAAATTTGTTCGGAACTAGGTACAAGATGACAACAACGATTTGGAAATCAAAATCAGCGATCTTCTACCTCCCGAATCTCAGAATCCGATCCCGTTCGAGACGATCGCCATTTTGTTGGAGACGTTCGAACGCGAGGTGGAGAAGATGCGCGAACAGGCTCTCAAAACCAACGGCGAAGTGCTGCAGTCGTTGGGCGTCGTCCAAGCCGTGAAAGCTATCTGTGCCATTCTCTCTCAAGTCGAAATCAGCGACATCACCAAAGGCGTCGACGGGTTGATCCAAATCACGCACCAGTTTTCCAGGGGAAAGGTGAGCCGATGGGTTATTGTTTCATTCGAGATTTTGTTTGATACCTATATATGCAGGGGTGGTATATAAACGTGTGCGTCTTTAGACTGATAAAGATATCGTAACTGCATTCAAGTTGTCCGAGGAGCAAGTGATGGACGATACCGATGCGATGACGATCGTGGAATTTGCAGATAAGTTGTACGTTTCATTTTTATATCTTGAAGTGTCTCGGTATTTTTATCGTGTAAAAGTGGATAACGATTGTGTTGGCGTCAACGCTTTTCGGCAGGCCAAACACGAGTAACACTCGGATGGAGTTGCTCCAGAGGGCTTTGGAACGTCTCAATCAAGCCATTCGAGATCTCCTCGACATGTATTGTCATTGCTTTCACGTTGATTTCCACGTTCCCAACGATCATGCGTCGATTAGAAAACGTAAGAAACTGAACACGGACAACTAAAAATAATCATCATTATTATTGATGGAATGAAATTTTTACGTTTTATTCAATGACACCATCGATCGCTTTTTTGTTTTACTACTAAAGTGAAGCGTTAACAATTCTTTGCAGGTACCAAGACCAAAGAAATCTCCAGCGTCGTGGACACGCTCGTCGTTTACATCGCGACGATACACCGTTTGCCGATGTGGTCTACAAAGTAAAAAATAGACCGAAGACTTATCTAAATTATATGACGTACAAAATCACACGTTTTATGTTTATATTTTCAGCTATGATAGTTTCCACATCGTTTGCGAATTACACCATGGAACGAACACGTGTTACGAAGCCATCATCACGAAACAGGCCAAGGTCACCACCAACTTTCACGAACAGGTTATCTTCGATGAACTGTAAGTGTTGTTTCCAATACTGTAATTAATTGATTCATTGATCAATTGCACTTTTAAATTTGAAATTCATTTTTCATTCGATCGTGTAGAGTGGTGTTTCCGTCCGGATTGTTGTGCACGTTGCCTCGTGAAGCGCGTTTAGTGTTTTCGCTGTTTGGCAGCAAGATAGTAACGGTGGAATCAAAAACGGCCGAAGTCAGTCAACCTCAGAACGTTCTACTCGGATGGGTTTCCGTTCAGCTTTTCAATTACGATGGGTATTCAATTTATTCATTTGTAATTTTTCAAATTGTTTGTTGATTTGTAATAAATTGACAAAACAAATTGCTGCAGTTCGTTGAAACAAGGCAATTATTTGTATGGACTGTGGCCGGACGACGAAAGTAAGACGTACGGTTCGGATATTTCGAACGTCGATTCTCATTGTCCCATTTTGCAGGTATTCATTGCTTCAAATTACTTTTCATCGTTTTTATTATTTCGTAATTTTTTTTTTTTTTATGATGAATGTTATTTTATTTTTTGTAGATAAATCTTCCTGATTTCGGATACTCATTAACGTTTCCATCCGTGGTGCGTGACTATCCATGGTTAGTATTAGTTTTGATTATTATGTATTGTGAAAAAATAATTATTGTATTTGTTCAGGGAAAGGGTTTTGATGTGTTGTTAATAATGGGTGATCCAAAAAATCTGGAATTTGCTAATCTCTCATAAGTTTCGATGGTTCGGTGATTGGGATTTACAGTAAAATTTACAGTGAATTCTTTGGTTCATAATTTTTCAATTTACGGTGAATACTTTTGATTCATAAATTTACAGTAAAAAGCAACAGTGAATATACTTCAGTTCATAATTTTCAATTTTGCAGTTTATTTTTTCATTTTTTGCTAAGCTTCACTGGTTTGGAAAATTCCCAAACCCGGCCATTTTTTTTGGTCTCAAGTTTTCCAGATCAGTGAAGATCAACCTGTATCAATATAAGTGTTGACATATTTTTCAAATCACCCTGTATATAATGTGATACATGCTTTTTGTTTAGCCAAAGACGGGATTTTGAAGGTCTCGATATTGCATGTCAACAAGAGTTGCTAAATATCATCGAACGGCCCTCATCATTAATGTGACTCGTCTTCTTCATTCATTTGGTTATTTGTAAAGAGGAAATATTTATATTTTACAGTTGACATGTTACGTATTTGTAGGTGTTCGGTCGAAGATAGAGAATTCCTCTGGGAACGTCGTCACTACTTGTACGAAATTCCGCAAGCACTGCCGAAGGTTCTTTTGGCCGCACACAGTTGGGATTGGGCGTGTTTAGCTGACATTTACTCCATGCTCCGCGAATGGAAACCCTTGAGTCCCGTCGATGCGTTGGAACTACTTTTACCTTGGTATAGAATGACATCTTGTCAATAATAATAATAATAATAATAATAATAATGACTGGATCTGTGAGTGTATTGTGTGTCATGTTGTAGCATTCTGTCACTAGGTGGAGCTGGTTGGTTGCACGTTTATTTGATGTTTACTTTTCATAATAATGAATGTGTTGGAACTGCTTTTACCTTGGTATAGAATGACATCTTGTTAATAACAATAATAATGACCCAGGGTGTGTCATGTATGTCATGAACGCTTTTTGTTGTAGCATTCTGTCACTAGGTGAAGCTGGTTGGTTGGAAATTATTTAATGTTTATTTCCATAATAAATAACTCCTTTCTCGTGCTATAGCACGGGCTGGCGTCTAGTTCCTAATGTTTTGTTTAACGTTCATCTGATTTGCTGAACGTTTCGTTAATGTTAAAAAACGAAATTGTTGCAGGTTTCCTGATATCGAAGTTCGAAAAACAGCTATCAAATGGGTGAAGAATTTGGGAAGCGACGAACTATGTGATTATCTACCCCAGTTAGTTCAGGTGGATATCTATATTTAAAAATATGATTTTCATAAAAAAAATTCATATATTATAATCGTTTATTTTTATATGTTTATATATTTTTATTTTTAATTTTTTTTTTTTTTTTTTTTTTTACGTATTTCATAGGCATTGAAGTACGAAACATGGGATGATTCTCCGACAGCTAAATTTCTTCTGGAACGTTCATTGACGAGCATCCGAGTTGCTCATCATTTATATTGGTAAACGAACGTTTTGATTTTTAATTATTGTTTGTCTTGTACTGTTATTTGTCTATGTATGTCTATTTTGTCTAAAAATAATAATAATAAAACTTTTTTCTAGGCTGCTGAAACAGAATCTGGATGATCCTCGGTGTCATCAAAGAATTCAACTCATGCTGAACGCTATGCTCTTAATTTCTGGGCGTGCGATGCGATCTCGGTTTCAAGGACAGGAAGAACTTGTGACGAACTTAGCCACCATTAGCAACAAAATCAAAACCGTCAAAGATTCCATTAGGCTTGTAAGCGATGCCAGTTTGGTTGATAAAAATACAATAGAATTCACTACAATGCTACTGTAAAATTTAAACATTCATATACCCTATTTTTCGTGAATACTAATAATAATACGATACTTGAAACTCAAAAAGATTTTGCATTTCATATTTTTTTAACATTGAAAATTTTTTAATCGGACTTTAAATTTGCAGAACACTTTATTTCAAGAATTGGAAAGCATTCATTACATGTTGACGGATACGTTGACATCGTTACCGCTCAGTCCGAGCATAGAAGTTGCCGGTTTAGACGTCAAGGTAACGATACTTGATTCCAGAAAGACGGATTTTATTGTTTTGTTTCGTGTTGTTGGCTATGTTCATTAAACTGTATGATTATTGTTTTTATTTTTATTTTTTGTAGGCAAGTTCGTATTTCACGTCTAACACGCTTCCATTGAAATTGAATTTCAAAAGTGCGGAAATTGCCACCAAACCCATCGAAGCGATTTTCAAGGTTGGTGGAATTTGAAATAATTTTATTTTATAATGCAGGCGGTTTGTGGTTTTTGTTATCGTGATGAATAATTTTGTTTTGTCATCTTAAGGTCGGAGACGACTTGCGTCAGGACATGATTACGCTTCAAATGATTCGAATCATGGATAAACTGTGGTTGAAGGAAGGACTCGACTTGCGCATCGTCACCTTCCGATGCGTTGCCACTGGTTTCAAAGAAGGTATGCAAAAAAAAAAAATTTTTTAATTTTGTTTAATTTGTATAAATTTTATAAATATTATATTACATAATTTTATAAACCACAAACATTTCAGGGATTGTCGAAATGGTAACGGCTGCTGAAACGCTGCGTAAAATTCAGACCGAACATGGTTTGACAGGATCGTTTAAAGATCGACCCATAGCTGAATGGCTGCAAAAGCACAATCCATCGGAACTTGAATATCAGCAGGTACGAAATTAAGCTATTCATTTATTTATTTTTATGTGTTTATAATAAAATTTTATCATATTTATATTTTTGTTTATTTTTTACTTTTTGACGTGAGTAACGTCGATATTCGAGGGAAAAAATGTAACGTTTTTTGTAACGGTTAAGACGACATGATGGCAGTCACATTCGCTATAGTTGAGGGTGAAAAATCGAAAAAAAAAATTGAGAAAGACCGAACATCGAAAAATTTGAAAAAAAAAATCGGAAATATGGAATATAAAAAATTGTAAAAATCAAACATCGATAAAAAAATAACTTGAGGGTGAAAATCGAAAAAAAAAATCAAAAATTAAGGAAAATCGAATATCGAAAAATCGGGAAATACCAAAAAAAAATTAGAAAATCGAATTAATCTAAACATTTGAAAAATCGAAAATCGAAAAAAAAATATTAAAAAAATCGAAAATTGTGAAATAAAAAATTTAAAAAATCGAAAATATTGAATATAGAAAATCGAAAATTGCTATTATAATGTTTCACTGTGCTTGTTGGCATGATGCGTTTGCTTTGCCAAATTACTGTGATCGTTCAAATCGATGCGAGCAAAATTTGCTAGATGATAGATGTCACTCACGGAAATAATGGGAACTAAGGTTCTTCTTTTTGCCAACTTTTTATATATATTAATTATTCAATTGTGTCCGGGCGAAATCACTAGGCTGTGGAAAATTTCACGTACTCCTGCGCCGGCTATTCCGTCGCCACGTACATTTTAGGCATCTGCGATCGACATAACGACAACATCATGCTCAAAACCTCAGGTCATTTGTTTCACATTGATTTTGGGAAATTTCTCGGAGACGCTCAAATGTTCGGCAGCATAAAAAGGTACATTTCAAATTTTGTCCAAAACACGTCCACTACCCTTTCGTACATGTAGTATTAATGATTGTTATTTTTTTTTGTGTGTGTTGCTTGTTTTCATAATCAGAGATCGAGTTCCGTTCGTCTTGACGTCGGACATGGCGTACGTGATCAACTGCGGCGATAAACCGTCGAGCAAGTTCCAGCATTTTGTGGAACAGTGCTGTCACGCGTTCAACATCATTCGCAAACATGGGAATTTGTTTCTGAATCTATTTGCTTTGGTAGGCTGACGATTTATGAAAAATCATTTTATTTAATTTTTGAAAAAAAAACATATTGTGACGTGACACATGAAAACAGATGACAGCTGCGGGAATTCCCGGAGTGACTTCGGAGGCCGTGGCGTTCGTTCAGAAAGCTCTTTTACCAGAAATGTCAGAAACCGAAGCCACTGCGTTTTTTGCCAGGTTTGTTACTATTTTATTCTGGCATCGTTATAAAAGTACTAGTCGAAAATATAATTTTATTAGAATATAATTTTTGATTTGTTTAATAATATTATTTTTTTTTTAAATATTTAGAATGATAGAAGACAGCTTGAAATCCTGGTTCACCCAGTTTAATTTCTTCATCCACAATCTGGCACAGTTGCGATTTACGGGAGATCACAATGACGGAACGCTGCTATCGTTCATTCCCAAGACGTACACGTTAGTATTTCAAAACACCAATTGTTTCTCATTTGATTTATTTTTATTATTTTTATTTTTATTATTATTATTATTAACAACACAGTTGATTTTTTATTATAACTATTAATTTCTTTATTTATATATTTTTGTTTTATTAGAATTGAAACTGACGGTCGCATTCGGAACATTGTGGTCACAGGGTATCAAAAACGATACGAACCAGAAAAGTATTATGTACGTTTAAATTACAATATTTTATTCTTAAAAAGCGTGGTCTATTCTTTGTTTGTATTCTTTGTTAATTGATTGATTAATTAATTAACGGGTGATGTAGGTGTATCTCATCCACGTCGATCGTGATGGTCAACCTGATCCTTCGCTTCTCTTTCGATCGTACCGCGAATTTTGCGAATTGCAGCAAAAACTTTGCACTCGTTTCCCGTTGGCAAAGTATCGATATCATAGGTACAGCATTTGAATAAAATATGAAACTATTATTTTTAAAAAACAAAACTTAGATTATATTAACTTAATAGAAAAGATAATTTTTTTTTTATAACACAGAATATACATTCCATAAATTTATTTATTTTTTTTTTTCAAGTCTTCCTAAATCAGCGCCGTTAGGTCGTTCCAACATTCGACAAGTAGCGGAAAAACGCAAAGCGGAAATTGAATCGTTCCTCGGTTCGCTATGGCACATGGCGGACGAAATACGACACGTGAGTATCCAATACAGACAATGTATAAAAATAAAAATTGGCGAGAAATTATCTTAAATTTAAAAAACAAAAACCAAAAATCGTTTTTGTTGATAGTGCGATCTCGTGTACACGTTTTTTCATCCATTACTGCGTGACCAACAAGAAGGAGTTGCCCATTTGCAGAAAGTTAAAGGTCATCATTACGAATAATTTTTCAATTTTCATTTTACATCCATTTTTTTTCTTCATAAATTGACATGATTTGGCGTATAATGTCGGTTTGAATGTTTTTGATTGCTTGTAGAACCCGCCTGCACTCGACCAATCAGCGCCGGGTTGATCAACGGACAAGTCAAACTCTCATTGCGGTTTCACGAAAGTACGCTTTTCATCATGGTGATGCATGCCAAAAATTTGGTGAGAATATATTTTTTTTCCAGCTCAACGTGATGTTGTTATGGATTATTCGATTTATTGGTGATGACATTAATTGATTGTTAATTTATAGGTTTCCTTCAAAAATGCGGATCCCGATCCGTACGTGAAAACGTACCTGATTCCCGATCCGAACAAAGTGACCAAACGGAAGACCAAAGTCGTTCGGAAAAATTCTCATCCCACTTTCATGGAAATGGTAAATTCATCCAATACGTTCATTTCCATAAATATAACCTAACCTGACCATTGGAAATATTATCCTATGTTTTATTTATTTATTTTATTTATTGGTTTTAATCTATTATTTTTTTTTTGGATTCAATTCCCAGTTGTATTATAAATATCCGCTGGAGTTGATTCGCCAGAAGGAGTTGCAAGTGTCCGTTTGGAACCACGACCGCATGACGGAGAACACCTTTTTGGGTGCGGTAAATATTTCGTTAGCCAATATCGATCTCAGCAAAGAAACGATACAGTGGTATTCGTTGGGGAACCTTTACCTGTGATGACGACGATGGTGATTCAAGGAACGTGATTATTATCATTAATTTATTTCTTATTCGAGTCCTGTTATTTGTTTACATGTGATTTGTTGGGTGAGATATTTTTTGTACTCCGTGTATATCGTGTTATTTCATAGATTTTTTTTTTTATACTATACATTATTCCTCTCGCTATATATATATATATATAT